>WURT03667371.1:0-17654 GCA_009936505.3 Holothuria glaberrima | reverse complement strand
TGGTATGACTCGACCTGAGAATCGAACCCGGGCCTCCCGTGTGAGAGGCGGATGCTCTACCACTAGACCAAACACGCGGTGTGAAGATGAAGATGTGCACGTATGTGTATATGTAGATGTGCGCGATGTAACAGAAACCTGACAAATAGAATATATATATATATATATATATATATACGATCTCCCCGATCTCCGGGCTCGAGTATGTCACTTTAAAACACTAAGCTAAAAAACATCCCTGCTTCTTGTTCTTGTAATCTACCTAGATAGGAATAGTGGGAAGAACTGGAGCAGGAAAGACCTCAATTACAGTGGCGTTGTTGAGACTTGTAGAACCACTGGGTAACATCATTATTGATGGAGTGGATATATCAAAACTGGGTCTTCATCAACTACGAAAGAAAATTTCGTTCATTCCACAGGTAATGAGACTACCATAGGAAAATTGTGTCACCCCAACATGGTCAGTTGTGTTGAAATGTTAATTTTTATGGTCACTTTAATAAGCTTACCACCGCGGTGCGATGATGAAAGTGTTAGTTAGATGACTTTCTCAGTTTCTAACCAAATTGTTTAAGACGGGCCGGCTACGGCCTTCTTTCCAGTTGTGGCTGACTGGCTTGTTTTCCCCACTCCATTGCTTATGCTGAGCACCAAGCACAATGGCAGTGGGTTCCATTTTTAAAGTCTTTGGTATGACCGGGCCAGGATTCGAACCCCGACCGTCCGGCTGCAAGTCGGATGCTCTAGCCACTTAACTATGCAGTCGGCGTAGCGCGGTGCGATGATAAGGAAATGTGCAATTGCATTTAGACTTAATTTTTTGAGGTAATACACATGATTAGAAGGTTTGCGTTAATATTTACAGATGTTGTCGTATCCGATGTGTGTAGATTCATAACAAGGTGGTTAGTTAGGAAATTTTATATGATGTAACCTTAAAGTATTGTTGAAAACCAAGTTGTGGTTAGCTTCTACGTTACATTTTTGCAAGGAGTAACTTCAAAAGAAAGACAACACATACTATTTCCTACATAAGTTCCAAAGACAGCCATCTCAGGTACATAATCTGAAATTTCAATTTTGTCAGAATCCTGTGTTGAACGAAGCTACATTACGGGAGAACTTAGATCCGACTGGGGAACTTGCCGACGATGACCTATGGTCAGCGCTGAAAAAGGTATGATAAAATAACGTAGAGATTCAATTGCTAGTAAAGAAGTGAACTCGAACCCTACTAATTGTTCTGTGGAATATAAGACAGTAGAATCCAATCTTATGGTCTCCTGTAATGTAAGGGTGAATATAAAAACAACTATGGCAACCTGTTAGTTTACGATTTCATCAAAACACGATTTGGGGCAGAGAGATTAAACAAATACTGTTTGTAAAAGACTCAGAGTGCTAGTACGAGAAGGAGGTTGTATACCGGATTGAGAAATGAGTAAATAGTACACATTAACTCGCATTCTTCACACCACAATTAGCTTTAAAGTATCCCCTGCATCATCCCAACTTCGTTCAGTAAAACATACATACTGCTAATTAAACTTTGAGTTTCATGTGCAGACAAAATGTGGAATTGGACAACTAAAATGCAGGCCTGTGCCTTTGTCCGAAAGGTACCAAAGACAGTTGTTTTCTTAAATTGGAGAAAGAGTTGGAAATTAAATTAGTTGGGAAAATCAGAGCTGCTTGGGAAGAAGCAGTTTTGCTTTTAGGAAAGGGTCGCCTAACCGAAACAGTGACTATTACACTTAGTGAGTTGAGGTCATGTGACTTTCCCCGCAGGGGTGTCAGACGAACTTTCTTAACGATTAAGGTCAATGAAGCCGAGTTGTATTTGTCGCGTCCAAATTCCGAATCAAAGTAATGCACTTGATTGCGAGCTATATTTATCTGTATTCTCTTACCTGTGGTAGTGCAGTGACGTCACTCAACTACACACTTAGTTCCTGGTGCTAAGAACATGAGATGCATATAGGGCATTGTTTGCGTTCACAAAACTTGTAGAATAAGGCACTCCACCCCCTCATTTTCCCCAAAAATTCGTCTTCTCCTTATCAATTTTAGTTGTAGGAAATACTGTAAAAACACAATTTTTTAAACATTCACTCTGAATATTTTGACATGAAGACCTGGTACCTTCATCAGTGATGCCATAAATATATTATCGTCTTCGACAAAGCATTGTGCCGGTGGGCTCTGTGATTGTCATTTTTTGTAAGGCATGCCATAATTACTTAAATTTTATATTAAGAAGGTGCCCGCATACCAGATCCTTCAAACATTTTCCCATTTTCCATGTGTAAACTAAATTTCCGAATTTCGGATTTACCATTCTTTTCAAAGTTCAAAGTTGTACAATATACGTAGTTTAATCGTTACAAGTAAGGCAAATGCTCTAAACAAAGTTCATTGTTACAAAGTTTCCCCACCAACTCCACCACCTGTTTTTGTTTTTTCTCACATTTCACTTTCATTTTCCGAGTCCTTATCTCTGAAGACACTACATTTCCTTTTCAAATCTTCCCACACACTCAACTGTCCTTTGTAAGTGACCCTCGAATAATTCTTTAGAATCTGTGTTGTCTATTTGCACAGCCACTCTGCTGTTCAATGATCTACACTTCACTGATCTGCGCATGTCATTGACCAGTCAGAATGAATGGTCCATGTAATTCGGTAGTTGTTATTTTTGGTTTTGCTTCTCTTATTTTTTTTTAACTTGACTCGATTATCATTTTAAGGTTGGAAGCCGTTCCTAAGGCAATCCTGAGTAACGAGAGTCTCTAGGCCTATAAATTGATTATACTTTAAACTAAAATCAGGCCACTAACTGAAAAATACCTGTCCCAACTGGCCAAACACAAAGCAATGAAGTGCTGGAGCCCAGGTTGTTACTATCTACCCACATAATGCGGAAACATAGATTTTTTTCTTGTTTTTTTTTTCTTGATTTTGCTTACTCTTAAGAGACTGCTTGAAATGAGCTATACTGTTCAAACGTCAACAATTTGAACATCTATTATACTCTTGTCAAAATTGCTTTTTATTGACAGGTTCATCTTTCAAAAAAGATTCATTCTAATCGTCTGGGATTGGGAGTGATAGTATCAGCTGGTGGGAGTAATTTCAGTGTGGGAGAAAAACAACTGTTGTGCCTGGCGAGAGCGTTTCTTCAGAAAAATAAAATACTCGTAATTGACGAAGCAACAGCAAACATCGATTTTAAGTGAGTTATTTACAATGAAATCGATATTAATGTACAAAACAGTTTTCTATGAGTTTCCCTCTCTATTGAAACAGTTTCGAAATATTCAGTGGCTGGATAGTTAAATTCTGTCCGCTCTTGTAATATGTAGTCAGTGTACTTGATTGATGCTTGATGGAAATTATTGCTAATAGTCGTTGCTTCTGATTAATTGTATTAACAGAACAGACCTGCTTATCCAGGGCACAATTCATGACCTGTTTATGAATTGCACAGTTGTCACCATTGCCCATCGTCTGGCAACAGTCATGAAGTCGGACAGAATTATGGTAAGTTTGTTATATTGTAATAAATTAAATTGGGTAAAAACATTAACTATCGTTTCTTTTTCTCTTGACCTGTGCTATGCTTATGTAGACATTTCAGAGTATGGGCGTTTGATTCCCGACTGAAATCTTGGACAAGACCCCCTCCCCTGTGAATTGTTGAGTTTTAAAGAAAATGAATGACTGTGATGATTCAAACAATCATCTCCAACATTGCACGGGGAGAGGGGATGTTCTAACGAGTTTTGTCCGAGATTGTTCGACATGAATGTAGTCTAACATTGAAAACGAACAGCCAACGTTGGGAAGTTTTGTACATTAGATCTGCACAAGTTGGAAATAACCGAAAACAATGTAAATTTATTTTTGGCATTGAACGATGTGATATTTTGAAAAGTTCCTATCGGCTGATCAGAAAGCTTAGGCTATATTCGACTTCTGGGAGATAATGGACTATCTCTAAAGAGGAAAATTTGGAAAAATTTGGGTTTCTCGTAACTCATTGCAGTGAATATGTGGCCGCCCAGTCAGATACTTCACAGAGGAAAGATGGATTTGTAACGGATCACCTACTATCACACCTACTATCAACAAGGTACACTCAGAGTGCAAAAATGTCTGTTAATGTAAAACTACAGAATAAAAAGTAAAGAAAAACAGAGAATACGGTAAAAGTGCTGTCAATGTTTGAAACTAATTGATAACACTTTTTCTGTGTTCTTTGTGTATTTTTTGTTTTTTTCCGTAATTCTACCAACATTTTTATCATTGTACTCTACAACGGTTGTGCTTGGTGCTCAGCATAAGCAATGGAGTAGGGAAAACAAGCCACCGAGCCACGACTGGAATAAAGGCCGTGGTCGGCCCGACTTAAACCAATTGGTTACAAACTGAGCCGTAAAACCTCATCTAACTAACTAACTACAACGGAATGTGAAAAATTACGTATAGGTCTATTGGGGAACTGGAATTTTCCCCGAAGGTTTACAAAGCCCGCCCTACTTCTTCTGGACCACCCCCATCACAGGTTGTCTCTATTAAAACGACCAAAATACCGATGGAGACTTCATGATTTGTATGATTTTAAAACAAGGAATTAATTAAAACAGAGGTCAACTGCATAGTCCACCATAAGTTCGCTTTTCTATTTACCATGAAGTTTTCGAGGCATCGTCATTTTAGACGTCACGTCAGAATCCAATGTGGGTCTAAAATTAAAATCAAACGGCTAACCTAGGACATTTCGTAAATGTGCTCAAGTTGGATATTACCGTGCAATCTAAACCTATCTTTGACATTTAGTTTTATGATATTTTGAAAGTTCCTATAGGCTGATTAGAAAGTTTAGCCGATATTTGCTTTATGTTAGGAAGATTTTCGAGATGGGGAGGGGCGAGATTTAAGAACTTATATGTGACACTATCTAAGCGGAGCGCCACCATCAGTTTACGCGTTATGTGTCAAGGAACGTTTAGCCCAATTGAATGCTTCCCAAACTGCAGGAAATGACACTTCCCAGGCCTTTTAAGTTGCAGCTGAACGTTGAGTATTTTGTACAACTTTATGTTTCCAGAAAGAAAACAAAAACCCTTAAAAACACTTGGTAGTGGATAGTAGAACCGGATGTTACTGTGAAGGTTTAATAATCTTGCTATAAGTCATTTAAATACAGACAGATATTTGACTCCGGAATGCTGGTCCAGAATCTAGAATGTTAGCGTAAACTCTGCATTTCCGTATACTGGTATACGTAGCTACGATAAGTTGCCTCCAGGGAATTCTCCCTTTGTCACCTCGTGCAGAGGTGCTGTCCAGGGGGAAGTTCCTAAAAGAAGGGGTATCCCCTCCCTTTTGTGAATTTATTGTTCATTAAAGATGGTTAAGACGCAAAACGGCACCATATGTGGCAAAATTTGGAACTTCTCATAATTTAGTAAATTGTTCTTGTTTTTGGTTGGGTGTAAAGGTAGGTTGTTGTGTCCAAGAGAAGGGGTGGTAAATCTTCCTTTTGAAAAATTTTGTTTATGTAAAGGTTTAGACGTAAAATATTGCTACTTTTGGCAAAGCTTTTGAACAGACTACATTGATAGTCATTCCATTTCTTAGTAATATATTGGTTGTGGCATAGCATTCCTCCAAGATTGTCACCTGAGACAGGCATATTGCTTCCCGGAAGATCAAGGGTAATTACAAAATTGAGAAAGTAGCAGGATGCTGTTTACTGAAATTCAAATAGCACTACGGGACGCACACAAAGCACTTTACAGAAATCGAACTTTTACTAATTTTGAATCCAACTGGAAGTAAAGGTATAACAAAAGTGTTAGAGAACTAACAAGCATGTTTCATAATGTCCACTCTCTGTAACGTAATTTATTAACAAGCAGTAACACTAACTTGTGAATGGGCTTGTGTAGTTAGTAATATACTAAAGATTATGTATGTCAGGCTATAAATGTTGCTCATAACGCAAGGTTACTACATTATCCCCTCTTGAAGCAAACCTGATTTTAGAATTGTACCTCCAGTTTTCTGAAATAGTTTTCGACAGAATTATTACTTGCAATATCTTCCTAGATATCTGGTAATGGTCATCAAGTATGGAATGTAAAACGCGCAATTTCGGGCGAAGGGCACCCAAATTTTGACTTAGAATTGTTGTAAAATGGAAAACATTAACCGTTGAACATTGCGAGAACATTTGAGAAGGTATTAAAGACAGGCAATGGAACTGAAGACGAAGCGCCCGAAGGTAGCAAAAATTTTGTTAGTGTGCGATTTTTTTTAATAGAAAACAATTTTAAGGTGTCCACTATTCTTTCATACCAACCCTACAGACAGGGGAGGGGGATAGTGAGGTGGTCCTTATTGTCAGAATGTCGTAAGCCTACTTTTGATAGCCCTATGGGCTTTAATTGGGCACATGCAAACGAAGGGCGTGAAATATATTTCCTATCTAGTGGCGAATCATTTCGTTCTATACAGAGGCATGGGCAGATGGGGAGCAGGTCTTGGAAAGGCTTGCCAAAGAGAACCGACACTTAGCCGAATACCACCATTAGTTGGAGCATAACATACGGGGGAAGGTTCTTCCAATACGCCTCCCAGACTGCAGAAAATGGCACTTCCTTGACCTTAATCTGCACCTAAACATTTCTTACTTTTGAGATGTCGTGTTAATCTCGTGTTTTCGAAATTTACACTTTAGGTTAGCAAGATCCTACGCTGTAGAAAGTTTTCGCAAATGTAAGGAAGTGTAATGGTGATTTTTAGCTAAGCCCAGTGGTAGAAGACCCGGAATTTCTGTGGTAATTACTAAATGGCGACTATGAGCAAGGAGGATTTAGACGATCATCTACAGATACAATACTTACAGTCTTTCATATCATACTACATATGTTACCTTGGGCTCATGACTTGCTCTATGATCCCCTGTTAATGCGCGGTCCTTACAGAGGATGCTGATGTACTTCCTACTTTCGGGAAAGTTTTGGTGGGGACAACTTCGAATATCATTTCCCTAACAATGTTCACAAAACAGGAAGTGCGAACCGTAACGAATACGCGCCAAGCGCGCCCACATTTTGCAGTAAAAATCACATCCACGATAAATGTTGATGAATCTGCACCAATACATTTTCAGTTCCCTAAATATATTTTTTACCATTCACAAATCCAGTCTGATGCCTGGTCATCCGTTGAAGCTTTGAATTTTCGTAAAACCTGTTTTCCCAAAAGAAGGGGAAGGCTAAAAGAATTCCCATGCTTCGCGTTCTTGCAATGTTGTGCGCCTCCATATTCATACACGAACAATAAGCCTTGTAAAACCGTCACTGATGAACAATGTTAACATTTTTCAGAATGTATATTGACACCACGCACTGCAGCAATGAAACTGAACGTTCGCCGAGCGTGAGTAAACTCTGATAGTATGCAAAAGATTTGCGAAACATTTTACTGCTTTAGGAGGATTGTGATCAGATAATACGAAATGATTAAAATAGATCTATCAACTCGTCGACAACACACCGCAACATACCCCGTACATAGAGCTTTAACTTGTAGTCCTTTTTGGGTTTATTAAAGAGATAAAATCGGGAATCTATGGAGAGGGGGAGCGTCACCATGAGCCCCCACTCCCCCCTCACCGGATCTAGTGGATTACATCGATATGATATGAGATATTTTCACACGCGTTTGATTATCGTGCACGGATAAGACCACAAATGTCATAACTTGACATTTTTATTGTCCTTGACCCAGGCCCGTAGTCAACGGGTCCTAGGGGGCGAAGCCCCCTTGAAAATGTTTTCGCCCCCCGGAACGTTTTCAAGTTACCATGACTTCACACATTTTTACACACTTGGCCCTCCCTGAATAATTTTTCGTCCCCAGAAAGCCATTTAACTGCAAGTTTAAAGCTCTATGTACGGGGTATGTTGGGGTGTGTTGTCGACGAGTTGATAGATCTATTTTAATCTTTTCGTATTATCTGATCACAATTCCGTTTCGGGGGACTAAAGTACCTTGTCTGGCTACGGGCCTGCCTGGACTAGACTGAGGCCAGTCGGTTTGATGACCATGATAAATGGAGTTTGTGAAGTTGGACTAGGTTAATGATGGTAGCGCTTGCATGAGGCTTTGAAACAAAAAAACTGTATACAGGTAATAAGGGCCACTTATTATATAAGTTGCTATGCCGGATGGGATCAAAGGACACTGACATAACCATTTTCATCATTAATACAAGATCTGATGCACTTATCGCGCTACCTTTGTTTAAAAGACCAATCAGCCAAAAATTCCGTATATTTTTGGAAAAGTAGTAGCCCTATATTTATTTCGTGGAAAAATCTGAGGTCAACCATTCTAATCCCGTCATGACTTTAAAATAATTGCTCTAAAGAAGTGTATTAATGAAAATATGAAACCATCTATTTTTACACGAAGGTTTTATTTTCCGATATTCTTTACAGGTTATGGATGAAGGAAACCTTATCGAATTCGACAGTCCATTCAACTTGCTTCAGAAAGATGACGGTCTCTTTAAAAATTTGGTGTCACAATCCCGGTGGACAAAAAGTTCAGCTTTGAATTAACTTGAAGTTACGGAGGTATTTTGTTGCATCTGTATACAAAATGGAATAAGACGAGTGGTTTGGAAACATCCTTTCTTTTGTTATACTTCCAGAATCCTTGTTTCAATGTTATCGCATTTTACATACCTTGACAATTTTCAGTCAAGGGGAGAGAGTCATCAATGCCTCCTTTGAAAGCAGGAGCTGTTCGCTTTTGAAGAATTTTAATCAATTCCGTCATATTTCAGTGTTACAACAGTTAAAACTTTACCATAACAGAGATTTGACTTCTTTATCATCTGTTCGTGGAGGATCCAGAAAGTATAGCGTGAGGGATGCAGGTTGGTTCCACCATTTCATGAGGGCCTGACATGCGGAGATATTATACTGAGTTTTCTGCTTGTGCGGTTCTAAGGGCGTGAGAATTTTGTGGTGAACAAGCCCCTTAAGCTCTAAGCCCTCAGCTACCCCACAGTTACCTACCACAATGTCGAAAAGCGTACTTCCGTCAAGCATGACCCAGGAGTTATTAAGCGTTTTTGCAAGGACTTGATCACTTGCCCAAATTTTTGAGAAGGAATTAACCAATTAATTACTATCTTTGTTTAAGGAGCCAAGGTAATGAAACAATTTACTAGCGTTCGCAAAATGCCAGAGAAGAAAGAACTAACTCTTTTATTCATTCAAATTTCTCTGCTAAAATGACATATACCTATTTCGTAATGTAAATAATATAAAGAAGGCTTGCAGGTTGAAGTGTAACGAAACACCTATTTAGGCACCAAACAGATTTGTAAATGACATCTTGTGGGAGTACGGTCCTAGGTCCTGGGGATGTAGTAATGCCTCATCTTAAAAAGACGAAGCAATTGAAGAGCTGTAATCAATATCTCAAATTTGAAATATTTTCTGATGGTACCTCAACTTTTGTTGAAGTCGTGTTATTAACCAGGTATTTCTAAGATAGACCAAGATGGCCTCAAGAATCCTTCTCATATATAACTGAGAGCATCATATCATTACTCGTTATTTATAAAGCGCCTCGGTTTATTTGTTAAAGATCAAACGTCATTGGGTGCCTTTAAAGTGGTTTGGTAACTTGCTGTTGTTGCCACTGATACCATTATACTCATGCATGTACTTTCTATTGTAGAGTTATCAACATCATTACTAGTACAACATATGAATAGTCCTACATCCTTCCGGCTGTTACATTATATAAAGGTAATAATAGTTAAAAGAAATACATACTAATAAAAATTGATCTCTTGAGTATTAGGATCGTATCACTCAAATGACCTATCGTGTGTATAATAATTTGATAAAATTCCCCAAGTGGATGTGACCTAACATAAATGAAGATTCAATCCAAGGGAACAACCTTTTAATCTCGTTCATTTTGTTTGCCTGCAATCCCCCATGATGTCTTCCCTTTCAAAGCCCAGACGAGGCTGTATGTCAAGGAGGTTTATCTCCGATCTGCTGTCTGGCTGACTGCGTCGAAGTTGGGTACTTTTCATCTTGATTTTGTGTAACCATGGTTACATAGAAAGACAGTTTCATAGAAATAGGCTACTTCAGACCAAACAACAAATATGCATTTTCTCTGTAACTTTTGTTTAGAAATAAGTAGATTACAGGATTGAACCAAGCGTTGGAAAACGCCATTAAGGTAGCAGAAAAATTCGTAAACTTCACCTTAAGAGATAAGGCCTATACCAAACCTGACGGCATGAATTGTTAAAGGACGGTCAGAAAAGTATACAGTGACTATCATGGGCGGGATTACGGGGGGTAAGCGGGGGCACTTGCCCCCTCACTGTTTTCCAGAGCCTAAAAAATAAGGAAAATGAGCAAAAGGAATCGAGCCCAGAGAAACTATAACAGAATTTTCAATAGTTTATAATGATTCCTTCTTGCAATGTTAAATGAAAGACATTGATAGCAAATACCATAGTACCGTAATGTAAGATTTTTCTCGGCGCGCTTCGCGCGCACCCCCAAAGCAAACTGACTGATACAATTGAAATTTTTACTGGCACCATAAAATTTCTTTCACAGTATGGGCGTCTGCTACGCGCCACTCTATTGTAACTTGAAGCACGTCACTGGAAGTACTAATGTACCCCATTACATGCACCATGGTCCTTGCAAATAAAACCTCTAATTCTACTCATGTATAGGTGACCGCAATTCTCGATAAATTTGTCGGCGTGCTTCGCATGAGCCTAATATAAATTAATGTCTCATTTATACTACTGTACTGCTGTGCGTAGGAAAATTACACTTGAGGGAAGCAGGGTTTTCTCCAGAAAGTGTCCAGTATGGCCGCAAAAGCTGTTAAATTTAAGAAAAATTACTAACATTATTAAAATAATGAAACATAAAAGAAAGATCCAGAGAGATTGATTGATGGATGTAATCAACTTCTACCAGAAGTCGTTCTGAAACTTTCATATTTTTTGTTAATCCTTCGCAAACTGCAAAGTTTGCACTCCCGTTTCGCGCACTCCCAGCAAGCACCTCATCGCTGTGCTTACTGAATACTGTCTTGTACGTATTTGCACCATTCATCGCGCTTTTAGGCCGATTGCTCTTGTCCGTAGAAGTGATTACAAAGAAACACAATATTGCAAGAATGTTAAACACAGAAGAATTCAAGAGATGACATATTTCATGAAAAGTGAAAGCTTTTACGAAATACCAGGCAAACGAATCTCCATCTAATTGGCAGATATATGTTGTTGGGGAATTGAGAGTTTCCCGATGCATAGGATTTTTGTCATACTCATAGAAAAATTTCTTATGCAAAATTTTGGCGCATTTCGCGGGCATTTGTCACAGTTTGCATTCCGCATCATTCTCATGATACAGCTTTTGACTTTAAATAAATCTTTAATCATTCCGTCACCAGGTAAAAATAAAAAAAATACGCAATGTGCTTCTACATAAAGGCTTAACACGTCTTTTTTTGTCTACGCCATCCTGACTTATAAAAGTGTTTGATGGTTTGTTTAGCTGAATAACAGATTACTTGTTGGTAGGCTAGTGCTACTCAGAGATAAATAATATAGGTCTTTGCTGAAAGCTTAGCCGCCATGAGGACATGAATATTCATTGTGCTGATATAGTATAATGAGTTGTTTTCAAACTTCTCACGATTTTTACATTGTAAATATTAGGACGATGCATGTACATCCAAGTGTACCTATGCCCAAATATGCCCAAGTTAACGCAGTCCCGTAGGCGATCACTCAGGTCTACGAGGGGGGTGCATGCATCAGGCTACCGTCATTGTGGTTCCACCATCAAGCTATGCAATTGGAATTGTTATATACCTATAACGAATTGGTGAGAGTCGAAGTGTAGAAGGCCGTTTCCATTAAAATGTCACCCACGTCATTCGTGATCCAATTAAAAGACATTTCTTGTAATCTGAGAAGGCAACAAAATGAACATCTTTTAAATTCAAAATCAAATCTTAAAGTCAATTATGGTAAATCACATCTCTTTCCACTTGGTTTCTTTGTTAATAAATATCCAGCTTATATTATGGATTTGCACATCACTATTAGTAATGGACCAATTAAATTTCTAGGAATCCTATTCACCCATGACGCAATTTAAAATTTAGTCCACCGTGGATCTTACCCCACTTGGTAGAAACACTATTGTTAAAGCTTATGACATTAGTCAGCTTGTATTTCTCTTCCAAGTGCTTACAAATCCCCCAAATGAGTTTTTTTAGGAATTGACAGAGTATATTTTTTTTTTATTTTATTTGGAGTGGTAACCCTGACAAAGTTATAAGAAGCACAATGTATAACAATATCAATAGAGGGAGCTTAAAGGTTATTCATTTACAGAGTTTTGCATATGCATTGAAAGCCACTTGGGTTGGGAGGTACAAGGATCCTAGTAATATGGGCTATTGGAAACTGTTTTTCGATCACTTTGTCTCTAAGTTTGGTAAAGACTGTATATTCCATTGTAATTTTCTTGCTAAAGATGTTGAATGCATTGAGAGCAACTTCATTATTGATATACGTAAAGGTTGGAGTGGTGCTTCTTTTACCACCACGAATGACATTATGGACCTCAGGTACCGTTTGGAATAACTCTCATATTAAAATTGATAATTTTATTGTTTATGACAAAAGACTTCATTTGGCCGGTGTTACTTTTGTTAAGGACTTGTTTTGACTGATGGTGTAAAATGTCTTATGATGCGTTTAGGTATAAATATAAAATTTTGAAGTATCCATTTACTAGATTTTTCGGATTGCTTTCAGCAATTCAAAAAACTAGGTCCACTCTATAGTCATCACTCGGATCATCACAACAGTGACCATATTGTCGGTTCTATCGGTACTAATACTACGATTTCTCATGTAGTGTACCCTTTATTGATTAATCATATTACTAGTCCGCCCAAAGCTTGTGCTTAGTGGAAAAGTAAATTTAAATTTAACCTTACGCCAGACGATTTTCAAGATGCCTTTTTTTACTGTATTAGAAGCGAAGATAAAATACTTTCAATTCAAACCCATTCACCGTACCTTAGGAACAAATAGGCTACTGTGTTTAGTGGGAAAGGCAAATACCTCTCTGTGCACCTTTTGTTATATTGATACCGAGTCTGTAGAGCATCTGATCTGGCCATGCTATGTCACCTAGTTTTCTTTTCGATTGTGAGTTTAAGTTCCTTGGGCATCAGTTCATTTTCTCTAGAAAGGACCTTTTCTTTGGTCGTATTTATGCTAGATATGATCCCTTTAACTTCCTCATTTTACATTGCAAATACTATATTTATAATTGTAATTCTGTACCCGACTGTAACACTTTTAACACCATAAGATGAACTTCATAATTAAAGTCGAAAAGCATATAGCCCTTAAAAGCAGTACTTCCAAGTCCCACAAGAACAACTGTGAGTGAAGCTTTAACGGGAGAATTAAGTATCTATCAAGTATTTTTGGTATATTATGTTACTTTGTTTACTATGATAATCATGGGTACTGTATATACAATCTCATTTTTTGTATATGTGTGTTAGGTATCGAAAGTATCTTATGTGTATATTATGTGTCATATATGTAATTAAAACTGTGTATAATATCATTCTAGGAGAGCATTGCTTTGTTTGGGGGTTTGTGTTTATCATATTTCGTATACTGTGTATACAATCTATTTCTTTTTGTATATAATGGGTGTTGACTGTACATAGCATGTTACGTATGTGTTATGTGTCACATGTTTAAATGGAAACTGTTTTGTATCATTTAACGTGAACCCTACATGCATGTAAGCGAAATATTGTATCTTACGTATTGCATGAATTGTTTATAAATAAATGAGATGGTCAAAAAACTTCTAATACTCAAAGAAGAACTAAAAGGTAATACATTCGAATTGTGAGCTAAATGTGGAGGACGCTCCTATACTATCCGCAGCGTGGGTATTCCTTGTTGTCACGGACTTCTTTTATTTATGTAGAGAGCACCCTGCACTAACTACCTATGTGTAAAGTGTAAACCACCGTACGTACACCTTCAGGCCTACGAAAATTAATGTGGCTGCCTCCTATGTCTTCTGTGTAAAGTTTCGATGTAGCCTTTATATATATATATATATATATATACACATAAAGAAATATATATGAATAAATATTAAGTGTAAAACAACAAAGTGATAACAAAATCAGAGCACAAATACGATGAAAAAAAAACAGTGCATACTTCGGACACAGGTCCTTGTTTAAGCCTCGGATATGGGTTAAAAATTTTATTGTCCATTTGCTTTTCGGATTTGAGCCTATGACTGATAGAAGGGTAATTAGAACCAACTTGAAGAAAAATTAAGCTGGAATGACCATATCTTGAATGTTATTAGGTAAGTAGCTAAGTCAAGTGGTATCTTATATAAAATTAAGAATTTTATTCCCTAAAGTACATTGGTTACACTTTACAATGCTTTAATTCTACCACATATTATTTATAATATATTTGCATGGGGAAACACTTGTAAAACATATTTGAATGACTTGTTATATATGCAGAAAAAAAGTTGTGAGCAATATTAATAACGCTCATTTCACTGCCATTACCGCTCCTCTCCATATAAATGCTAATATTTTACCTGGTCATCAGCTTTATAAGTGTCAGCTAGGCATCTTCATGTTTAAATTTCGTGTTCCCTTTCTCTGTCCTACTTTCTCCGTTTTCTTTGTACTACTTTCACTTGTGAAAAGTTGTTCTTATTTCTGGCTCCTCTACCCATCAGTAATTACCGTTAATTATTCAGTTGCTTTTCCCTATTTTTAGAGGTAGTTGTTATATATTTTTAATATGTGCTGACATTCTTGAGATATTATTTGATGATGGTAGAAATCAGTCGAATTGAATTGAAGCTTCTGCGTAAGGAAAATTCGCAATCGATACTCTGTCAGTTGTCCTCATGGTGCTATAACTATTCTGTGTGGCCGCAGGTTGTTCTGCAGCTGGTCAATAACCGTAACTTTGAAGCAGTGAACTGAGACAGGGTTAGCAACAAATTCTGGCAAACTAGTCAACTATTTTAAAACTCTTTGAGGGAGGCTGAACTTTCAGTACCGCCTTCCCACTTAGTACTTTATGTATGACATCTCGTGACCATAAATGACCATTAACTCCTCCAAAAACTATATTCTTTTGATTCAAATGTGAAACCCTTACAACTCATTGTAAGGCCCAATTCCATTTTCCGTGTTTTACATTGACATGAATTTTCTGCGCGCACTTTCACGTGGAAATATTTGCCGTTAAGGTATATTCATTAGAGTTAAATGAGAAAGTGCGAGGTACACCGTAGTCAAGGTATGGCTTTGAAGAGCTGTAGCGTCTGTTACATTAGAAAAATTGAAAAGTTTCAATTTTGTCCTCTGAAAGGTTTCTGAATTGATTTGTACATAGATCAAAAACTGCTCTACTCTTTGATAATAAGAATTAACGGAGGTTGATATACATGCTGCAGTTATTTATTTTTTTAAAGAAAACAATAAATCTGTGTTAGGTTTTAGATTTCTTACAAAGGGAAAACTGTGCGACCCCCCTGTCGTGTGCATACATAGATACTCCATATAAATGACAAAAATGACTGTTGTTTTGTGGAGGTCAAAGGTCATTTGGTGTCACTTGAAGTCAAACTGTGAAAACCTCGTTAAAGTGTGACTTTTGGGGATCTCTTACGTGGCATGTAGATCATCCACATTAAGCTTGAGAAATTGTTGACTTTGTGGTCACAGAGGTCAATTTACGAAAACCTTGTAAACACGCTATATTAAGAAGCATAAGTATGAGGGATATTTATGTTGCATTAAAATGTTCCATATTAAGTTTTACGAAACTTAGAGTGTTTGTTGTAGGTTAAAGGCAACTTGGGGTCACGAGAGGTAAAAACCGAATGCCTTGCATATATTCCACGTACAAAAATTATGCATGTCAAGGTCTTTTGCACTGTTGCCGCTTTGCACCACCCTGCACCACCTTGCTCCAGGCGGAATAAGTACATGAACTATTTCTTTCGGCAAAGAGCCAAAGAACAGATGTTCTCGTTTGCATGATATTTCATGTTTAACAATCTCCTTATTTCTTTTTGGAACACAACCATAAAAAAGCTATAAATTCCACTTGAAATAAAATATGTAATGCTGCACTAGCGAAAATTTGAGTGAAAAAATGGGAGAGGGATAATGGAGGGTACTTGAAGGAAAATATATTTCTCTGGCTAAGCCACTGAACTATTTTAGGAAGGATCATTACACAGTATGCCATTTTGAAGCTTCATACAGAGTCCAGTAGGTCAACTTCAATTTTCCTAAGTCAGTTCAGGGAGTTCTGTGGCAACTCCCTGGTCAGTTAAGGTGTTTCACTGACGTCTGCAGCGTTGAGTCTCTTTTTGTTTCGCATTTTGCCTGTCAATTGTACACTGTTTCACAATGGTATCTAATGTCACGCAGTGGGCGTGTAAACAATCGTACTGCCAATGTCTTTTACCCTGCAGTGTGGGGCAATCGGAAACGCTCCGACGTCACATGAACCACCTCAAAACAGAAATTCTTTAACTGTAGCTAAAGCAATTCTCTGCGATCATCTGAGTATAGGGAACGTTCTGTATACTATGACTGTGTGACGAAAAGATTTTTTAAGAACTATTCGTGATTTTTTTATTCCTTGCCGAAGGCAGGCAAGGAATCTATGCGATGGTGATGTCGTGTGTGTGTATGTATGTGTGTATGTGACGCCTAGCTTGTAAACACGATATCTCAAGATAGCAATGACCGACACTTTTCATAATTGGTATATAGATTTGTCATGTTAGGAGGAAGAACCACATTGTTTTTAGTGGAAGTTAGAGGTCATCTGAGGTCACCAGAGGTAAAAAACCCAAAACCTTGTAAACACGATATCTTGAGTTAGCAAAAACCGTCACTTTTCATATTTGGTATATAGATTTGTAATGTTGAGAGGAAGAACCCTATTGTTTTTAGTGGAGGTTAAAGGTCATTTTAGGTCACCAGAGGTCAAAAGCCGAAAGCCTTGTAAACACGATATCTTGAGTTAGCAATTACCGACACTTTTCATATTTGGTATATAGATTTGTCATGTTGAGAGAAAGAACCCTATTGTTTTTGGTGGAGGTCAGAGGTCAACTGAGGTCACCGAAGGTTAAACAGTGAAAACCTTGTTAATGGCTTGTAAACACGATATCTCAAGATAGCAATGACCAACACTTTTCATATTTGGTATGTAGATTTGTAATGTTGCGAAAATGAACCCTATTGTTTTTGGTGAAGGTCAAAGGTCATTTGAGGTCACCAGAGGTCAAAAGCTGAGAGCATTTTAAACACGATATCTCGAGATAAGAAAGACTGACACTTTTCATATTTGGTATACAGATTTGTCATGTTAAGAAGAAGAATCCTATTGTTTTTGGTGGAGGTCAAAGGTCATTTGAGGTTGCCGGAGGTTAAACTGCGAAAACCTTGAAAATGGCTTG
>WURT03667360.1:0-17657 GCA_009936505.3 Holothuria glaberrima | reverse complement strand
AACAATAGGGTTCTTCTCCTCTATATGGGGTACCTACACAACAAGTTTGAGCTTCAAAGAAGTTTCCCTTCTTGAGACAACGTGTGCACAAGCAAAGTGTCACAAACACACACATACACACGCCATCATGACCGCATAGGTTTCTCTTTCATCGAAACCAAAAACCCAGAAAACAGCATGTAAGGGCTCCTAGCTTTTTTCCAAAATTTTCCTGGGAAGGCACCTGGACCCAGCCATGGATGCATCCTTATATGATTAACTCTTCCTCTCAAATGTACTCTCTTCCTCCTACATGATACCTACAGAGCTTGAATACTGTAACGAAACTTCTATAAGGTCTTTGTTCAGTATTATGGGAATTTCTTTGATTCACAGAATGAGAACGGCAAAACATCCTGCTGAAAGTTTAAAAATCTAGGAGCAAGAGATCCTTTGTGTCTGGAAATTTCACAACAGTAGGATGAATCACAACCAAGTTGGTTCCATTGTTGAAGTAGATCAAAGGGGAGGGAGCTAGGGTGTTTACAAAGTTTGGTAATTGGGCAGGATGGGAAGCAGGGCTTGTTGTTGTTACTAACAAATTCATTCAAAACATTGATGCAGGTGCAGCTGAAATCGGGTCTTGTAACCTATTTTGCAGGATGAGTACCATTCTCAGCATGTTTTAGCCAATCAGAAAAGTTATCCACCACTTTAGCCAATGGGAGTGCAATATTTTTCTATGTGTACAAGGCTATGGTGGAGGTAAAGAGGTTGGCAAATGGAAGAAGTTTTAAAATCACTCAATATGTGGACTTCAGGAAGAAAGGAAGTCAATACAGAAATCAGCATAAAATTAAAAGCATGAATTCCAGCGACCTTGGGAATAATTTTCAGGAGAAACTTTTGGCAATCAATAGGAGAAGATTCTGGACAATACGTGAGCATATTTTCGATTCTAGATTATCAGGACAAGATTGAATTCTTACTGTATGCTGCCATACTATCCAGGTACAATTTAATTCTTGTAGTCTTCAGACCATTTTGGTTTCATTGAACTTGGCATAGCAGTGTTATGCAATGCCAAGCTGTTGCCATCTTTAGGGAGGAAAATAGGCTTTATGAAAGTTAGGCTAAATTGGAACACAAAAGCAAATTACCCATTTTTCATTTGGGAACTTTGTGCCAGTTTGTATGGCTGCAAGGGTAAGAAATAATTTTTATCTGAAACTATTATTAATTCAGATGGCTGCTTTTCTCCATCCAACAAAGTGGTGGAGATTAAGCTCAATTTTTTCATGGCACTATTTCTGATAATGTAACAAGAAAGAATTAGAGCTGGTGAAGATGTTTCTCTTTGAATAAACAAGTGATACCTTACAATTCCTCATTTCTCTCATTTGAGTCACAATCTTGTATATGGTTAAGTTTCAGCTGAGTTGCAGAGGCAGTCAAGTCGGCGAGTGCTGAAGAATTCTTACAGGGCAGGCCCTTATGTCAGGAAAGGCTGTTGGTTCGATCTAGTTCAGTACCCGAGTTCCTGTCCTGTTGTGGTGTTCTTGTTCAGTTCCTGTCCTTTGGTACTGTTCCAGTCTAATTTTTTGGTCCTGTTCTGGCAGCTAGACTATTGTTCCTGTTCCAGTCTTCCAGCTGGAGTTTCCAGTGTTCCTGTGTTCGCCTGTCCCTGTGGTGATTCTACATGAGGCAGACCAGCTCTGAAACCCTGTTCTAGAGAAGGTTCCAGTGCCAACTGAGAAAGGCGGACATGGAGGGAGAGGCAGAACCACTGATAAGAGTTGGAAGCCAAAGCCAGTGAGATGCAGCAGGAAGAATGAACAGTTCTCAGTTTGGCTGGAACAGATACGAGCAGATTGGAGGCAGGCTATGAAGGGGGAAGTACTTTGCAGACAGATCATCATAAAAGAAGGCCTAATGAAACTTCCTTTTCTACTCTGGGGCCCACAAGTGAGAATCCAGATACCTATGTAGGAATGAGTAGAGGAGAGGCTACATCCCATGGGAGGAATCCTTTTCTAGCTGAATATGAGGAAGCAGATAAGAGAATTTTCAGATCATTTTCAAGGTGAAGGTAGTCACAGAGAAAGATACCAGGGCAAATGACCAGCATTTCGTGGGGCTGAATTCAGGAAACATTAAGAGAGAACATCAAGGGATTACAGGAAACCTAACATAAGACCTCCCTAGTTCGACGGATCAGCTAACTGGGATGGCTATCTTGTGCAGTTTGAGCTGATATCAGAATTTAACAGTGCTCCCACAGCCTTTTAAACAAAGTAAAGGTTTTTTTAAGGTTCTAAGTATAAAATAAAGGTATTGAAAGGTTGCTACATGCATAATTAAGGAATATGAAGTCCTTACTTTTAACAAATTTCAAATGATGAAATAGTTACTGACCTAATGGCTTTACTTACATCAAGATTCCCTCTATTTAAATAACTTACCTTGAATCTTTGAGCCTGTTTTGTGTTATGGATCATACCTAGCTGTCTGAATATTCACTTCATCTGAAACGAAAAGATAAATTTCCCATTAAGCTTTTCTTCAAATATTGATAACAGCATGTGCTTAAAAATATTACCATGGTGCAATACACATATACATGCTAAGTTAGGGTCTCCGTAAAATCTATCAAATGCTCTCTTTATTGCTGCTGCATACACATATTCTTTCCAGCAAGGCATTTTCACTTCACACATACAAAGCAACTATTTACCACCAATGAACCAAATTAACATGTGTTTTTTTTTTGTTAGATAAGCCAAATATACATTTATCAAAGGTGAGGCGACTTCTGTAAATATTAACTGGATACTCTCTTCTATTAAGACCATCACTCATCTGCAAGCAGGGAAATCCCTGCACCAACATACACAAGCTTGATTATTGTATACACATGTTCAAAATCGAAGTTTCTATAAAACCTAAAAAAGCAAAGACCTGTGGTTCAGGTACAGATTCTGGAGTCATTCTTGGATTTACTTCATGTTTTCTGTAACATACAATCATGACCTTTATTTTCAATAGCAGACATTACTATTTGGTGAAATAGAACAAACACTTCTTTCAAATTACCCACTGATTCCAATGACTGCAATTATCCACAGGTCATTCTTTACATATGTTATATTTAGGTTTACTGAAAGTGTTACTACTTTGTAAAGTTGTTTGTACACATTAAGTGTCTTTAATGGATTTACTTCAATTACACAGCTAAAGAGGTCTGAATGTCCATTGAAAAATGTGTACCATAATTGTCCTACTAAATTATGTTAACTGTGGTACTCATGTTTCAAACTTTTCTTTCAATTGTATAACTGAAAGCATGACTTCTTAGCATTTAAATAACTTATAGTTCAAGCATTGAATTACATGCTCAAAGTAGCTCTCAAAGAAGAAACAGTAAATGTTTTGTATTATATTATTATATAATAATTATATTATTTGCTCAAATCTTAAGTGGTAAAGTCAAACGGACACTCCTGCTATTCATGCAACTTACTTAGAGGCGGTTGTTAAAATTCTGGTAAAATATCCTTAAAACATTAAATTTCATCTAGTTTGGACATCTTGCATATGGGAAACTGAAAATTCTCAAAACACAAAACGGTTTCCTACTTGCTGCAATATGTCCAATCCTTATGCTAAATTACAATTTAACTCTTTTGCCCCTTTTGAATAACCTGGTGTCAGTTTTCTGTTTTGTTAGCAACAGTCCTCCAAGCTTGTTTTACATTCTTTTAGTTTCTGTCTGGCAATTTGAAGGAGCCCTGATGCTACAGATTTTGCATGCATATTTTTTTCAATTGCAAACTTGAGTTTGGATTCAGCCTCTCCTAAAATTGTTGGAGTTTTCACACTGGTCTTGAGACTTGAGCTCTCTTTTCCTCTTTGTCCATCATCTCTCCAAGGTATTGTAAGCTTAATATCAAGAAACTGCAAGTTACCAGGACATATATTTCTGACATGTTTATTATTCCCGGAGCAGACTGACTGCTATATTTATCTTTTTGGTCTGATTACTTTAAACTAGTGCTGGGACCAAATAGCGAGTACTCGCTAACGGTACACAATTGTGGAAAATCGGTTACGAAAACTGATCATGGGAATACTCGCAAAGAAGCCTTTCAATCGACCCCCTCAGATATCTTACAAATGTGACATCTCAAGATCACCTTAATTAACCAATTGTTTATTTTACACAAGAAACAAATTAGGTTACCGACTGTAAAATTTGTGGTGTCTCAAAGATGTTAACTGTTGTAGGCACTTACCACATGATAGGATGAAAAGATACCAAGACACAAGCAATGCTTGTCATCATAACAAAGTCAATGGGGACTTCCACTGACTTAACTACATGCAAGAATACACAAAATTTATATTGAACGTATGGAAGTTGTGACTGGCTGGTTGATGTTACACTGGTGATCTCGCTAGTCGCTTCAATTAGTTACGTGAAATTTTTTGCGTCTACCATTATTGCGAGTATTCATGAACATTCACAAATACTTTGCCAGTATTCGTTTTCAAAATTTGCTAACCACTCCCAGCACTACTTTGAACAATCCATGCCTGTGTTTAACAAGCATCCTTTAAAGGTCATCATTAGGGTAGACAATACAGAATATGCAGTGGCGTCGACAGACTTTTCAAAGTGGGGGCACTGGGGGGCCAAGCAGTCCACCAGAGGGGCACTCCCAAATGCAGTATGTTGTGTGATTGCCAGCCCTGGGGAGGGGTCTAAGGGGAGGGTGTCCCCCTCCCCTTTGAAAATTTTTGGAAAATTAGATGTCCTTACATGCAATCAGGTGCCACATATGCTACCTTTTGAAGTAAAATTTTGTGTTAAAAAATTTACGTCTTTTAAGGAGCTCATAAAAAAAAAGAAATGGCCCTATGGCCTCCTCTGTGTATGCCACAAAAATATAAATCACAATTTGACCATTGTGTTAGCCTTACTCGCACTAGAAACTTAATGATTGGGGGGGGTGAATGGGAACAGTGAATCACGTTCTGAATTTTATGCACTGAGCTTTATTGAATATGCATTGAACAAGGCAACGAAAGTTGCAATTTTTTACAGTTTTCAAACATAAGATCTGGCCAAAAGATAATCGATGTGGGAATCATATAGAAGGGAGAGGACTCAAGGCCCCAGTAGTCTCACAGCTTTTGAAAGTAAAGGGTTGAAACAATAGTTGTAGATTACATCTCCCAATAAGGCTGTCCTTCATACAGTGTAACAAATAGATGCGCGCTAAGTGCGCTGCAGAATTAGTTTTGAGAACATCTTGTGCAATTTTAGTCGTATGTTTGAGTGATTAAGTGGTAGTGGGTCCCCTTTTTCATATCAACATCTAAGTAAATGGTGTTTTTGTGCATAGTTTTTGTCATACCCAAAATCTCATTTGGGGGAGCACAGCCTATCTTTAGGGGGGGCACGTGCCCCCCTGGTCCCCCACTGAAAATATGTTTCAAAATACTCCACTCACCTAACAACTTATCACTGCCAGGTGCCCACCTCTGAAGTGAACTCAGCAGGGGTAGATCCTCCAAAACAGACTCTGAAAGACTCAAAATGTTTTAAAGGACTGAGATATCTTTTAAGCTTTAGTTTTCTACAAAACTTGACTTTATTTGTGACTAAAAGAAAATTAAAGTTTTTTTTAAGGTTTTAAAGTTTTTTTAAAAAAAGTAAAGAGCCACTTTTTCAATAAAGGTCTTTTAATGGTTTCACCTGTAGGTTTTAAAGGTTTCTGTTGGAGCACTGTCAGTGCTCCCACAGCCTTTTCAACAAAATTAAAGCTTTTCAAAGGTTGTAAAATATTAAATAAAAGTATGTAAAGGTCAAATGCAAAAAAAAGGTTTTTAAGTTTTTTAAAAAAGTAAAGAGCCACTTTTTCAATAAAGGTCTTTTAATGGTTTTACCGGTAGGTATTAAAGGTTTCTGTGGGAGCACTGTCAGTGCTCCCACAGCCTATTCAACAAAATAAAGATTTTTCAAAGGTTGTTAAGTATAAAATAAAAGTATTTAAAGGTTGTCAAATGCAAAAAAAAGTTTTTCAAGTTTTTTAAAAAAGTAAAGAGCCACTTCTTCAATAAAGGTCTTTTAATGGTTTTACCAGTAGGTATTTGAAGGTTTCTGTGGGAGCACTGACAGTGCTCCCACAGCCTTTTCAACAAAATAAAGGTTATTCAAAGGCTGTAAAATATAAAATAAAGGTATTTAAAGGTTGTGAAATGCAAAAAAAATAAGGAAAATAAAGTCAAAACTTTTTACAAATTTCAAATAATACCAGAAAGCCAAAAGGCCTTGTGATTCCTTGCTGTAGAAAATGCTGGGATTTTCTTGGGAATTATTGGGAAATTTTGCTTTTCAACCTCTGCTGACCCCAGATGACCTTTGACCTCACCAAATGACAACATGATTCTTCTCACCATAAGGCACTCACATACCAAGTATGAAGTTTATCTAAGCTTCCTACCTTGAGATATCGTGATAAACAAGGTTTTCAGTGTTTGACCCCATGACCTTTCACCTCCACCGAAACAATTGAGTTCATCTTCTCACCATAACACATCCATATATCATCTATCTAAGCCTCCTATCTTGATATATAGTGTTAACAAGGTTTTCAGAGTTTGACCCCCTGTGGCCCCAGATGACCTTTTTTTGATCTTCACCAAAAACAACAGGGCTCTTCCTCTCAACATAATCAATCTATATACCAAACATGAAGTGTCTGTCATTGCTAGCCTGAATATTGTGTTTTCCAGCCATTTACATGGTTTCCACAGTTTAACCTCTGAAGACCTCGGATGACCTTTGACCTCTTCCAAAAACAACAAGGCATATTAATATGCCAAATATGAAAAGTGTCAAACATTGCTACCTTGAGGTATCATGTTTACAAGCTAAGTGTCACATACACACGACTCACCATCACATAAATTCCTTGCCTGCCTTTGGCAAGAAATCAATAATGATAACCAACCTAAGTGACTTTATACTCACATCAAGATTCCCTCTCTTTAAATAACTTATCTAGAATCTTTGAGCCTGTTTTGTGTTATAGATCATGTCTGGCTGTCCAAACATTCACTTCATCTGCAAAGAAAATTTAAATTTCCTGTTAAGATTTTCTTAAAATATTGATAACAACAGGTGCTTAAAAATATTACCATGGTGCAAAATATATGTATAAACACTAAGTCAGGGTCTCCGTAAAATCCACCAAACCAGGGAACTCCGATTGGCAGCTCCCTGATCAAATGCCCTCTTCATTGCTGGTGCATACATATATACTTTCAGTAAGGCATTTTAACTTAATGCAGACAAAGCAGATGTTTGCCACTTTGGATCAAATCAATATGAGCCTTTTGCTGGATTAGCTAAATATAACTTTATCAGAGGAAAGGAGACTTCTGTATAAATATTAACTGGAAACTTTTTCATTAGGATCATCACTCATCTTCAAGTAGGGAAATCCATAAAATCCCTTAATTTGTAGTTCTTATATAACCTAGAAGAAAGACATGTGATTCAGGTATGGACTCTGGAGTCATTTTCAGATTTACTTCATGTTCTCTTTAGCATACAGCCATGATCTTTATATTTAAAAGCAAAATTTTCTATTTGGTTGAATAGAAAGAAACATTTCCTCCAAATAACACTCATTCTACTAACTGTTATTATCCATCCACAGGTCAGTCTTTTCATTCAATGTTACATTAAGGTTTACTGAAAGAACAGTATTACAGCTTTTGTAGAGTAACTTGTACACATTTAGTGTCCCATGTAAAATACTTCAATAACACAGCTTACGAGGAGGACTGAATGTCAATTGCAAAATGTGTGCCATAATTGGCCTACTAATATGCCAACTGTGGTACTCATTTTTCCAACCTTTTTGTCTAATTGAAAGCATACCTTCCAAGTATTACAGAAATTGTATTATATGCTCAAAGTAGCTGTCAAAAAAGAAACAGTTACATGCCTTATATTTTCATGTTATATGCCCAAAGTAATTAAAGTAATAGAATCAAATGGGCACTCCTGCTATTCATGTAACTAACAAATAGGTTTTTCTTGAATTTCTGCTAAAACATCCTTAAACATTTATTTCATCTAGTTTAGATATCTCACATATGGGGATCTAAAAATTCTCAGCACACAAAACAGTTTAATGACTTGCTGCAATATGCCTAGTCCTGGTGCTGAATTACAATTCAACTCTTTTTGCCTGCTTGGAATAATCAACATGTTTTCTGAAACCATCATTTCTGAAAAAGACAGGGCAAGGCTCTTTAAAGCCATTGATACTGCACCTAAGAGATCATGCAGTACTGACAGTCAAGATTAAATTTGGATGGCCAAGCAGCCAAGAGAAAGGTTAACATGACTGTACTGCACACTTCATTTACCCAGCATTGTAACTGCAAGACTTCTTGACAGTAGTATGAACATGCCTTTTAAAAGTCGTGTGACATGCCACCAAAAGGAGCCTTTACACTTGTCACTTAAAGAATTAAGTTCTCCAATGAAAGGATCTGTTGAAATTATTTCAATATCTTTTACTGTTCTCAAAATATACAGCTTCAACGTTTGATAGTTTCTGAAGCAACTCATTGCCTGTGCAAAAATAACGATGTGGAGTGTTGCACAGTGTTAAGATTTCTTTTGTTAGCCCTAAATTATCTCTTTATTACTGATCAGATAGTTACAGTTTGGTAAGTGAGATCAATATTTCTCAAGGAAACAAATTTAACTTTCATAATAAACCTCTCAGGTGATAGCAAAGCTACCAGTATCCTTAAAATAAAGGTTGAAATAAACAACTTAGGTTACCATTTGCCATATGGTATGTCCATATTTGCATATTGCCCATTTTACCCTGTAAAATGGGCAATATTTGATGGATTTTAATGGGAACTGCAGCTATTTTCTGGATTTTTTAATGCTTTTTACAACAAATATCCAACTATGTAATTTCCATGTCACCAGACCTTTAAAAGATACTCCAAGCAACCAGGACATATACTTCTTATGTGCCATGCTTATACCAGAAACTGACTGACTGCCATATTGATCTTTTTGGTCTGATTACTTCAAGCAATCTATGATGTCAGAGGACATCATTGGGGCAAACAACAAAATATGTTGGAAAACACTCACTGTATACAGTAACTTATCACTGTCATGTGCCACCTCTGAAGTGAACTCAGCCAGGGGTACATCCTCCAAAACAGACTCTGAAAGACTCAAAATGATTAAAAGGACTAAGCTTCATTTTACTACAAAACTTGTTGACTTTACTTGTGACTAAAAACCAAAATAAAGATTGTATTTTCAACAAAAATAAAGAGCCACTTTTTGAAAAAAGGTTTTTTGAAGGTTCTAAAGGCTTTGAATGTTTCTGTGGGAGCACTGCTTGGTAGAAACACTTTCGAAAGACTACTTCATAGATGTGCTAGGAGATGCAAATAGACAGTGGCGAGTTTTAACACCAGTCTAGACCCCAAATACTTTCAGATGCTGTGGACAATTGCAGTCTAACTAAATGCATTTCGTACCACAGAGTCAAAGCAAGGTAGCTTGAGGAGGCCAGTAGCATGTGTCATAAATGTAACCAAAGAAGACAAAGAATTAAAGGGGGATTCAGCTTACCATGAGCTTCTCAAGCAGATTAAACTGTTGGGGGAGACCCTGAATAAGACCTCCTATTCAGACTAACAGTACAAAACCCGTCTAGTCCATTTCCAGGGCCCCATGAAGACTTGCAGAGCTTGATTTTAAGTCGTCCCGTTGGAGATGAGGAACGAGACAAACTAATGATGATGATGTCACCGAAGTGGCAAAGAGGGAAACCACCTTTCTTTAGAAAGGATTTTCTCCTAACACAATCATACCTACCTGCTGGAACATATACAATATAGGCTATGGGCTAAAACTGCTGAAAAAAGACTAGCTAAGCTATGCACTCACCTCTGACACTGCACTACTCTCCAGTAAAATGAGGCTACCAGAGACCAGAGCTCCCATGTGGGGAGGTGGGTGGGAGTGAGCAGGTAGGTATGATTTTGTTAGAAGAAAATCCTTTCTAAGGAAAGGTGGTTCTCCGGTACACATCATACCTACCTGCTGGAACATACACAGTAGGATAAGAATTCGAAGCATTCAAGGAGGGAAGAGCTCAAAACACAGAGCTAACCCCAAACAAACAAAAAAGGATCTTCCACAGAAGAATACTATTTACATGTAAAAAAAAATACGAAAAGCTTGACATAATACAAAAGCTTGAACAAGAACATGCACACCAACACAAAACTCGGATTGAAACAAACATACTGTACTGTTCATACAGCAGGCTGTCTGACTTTTATGACAGCACTGCACTAGCAAAGGAGCCTCGTTCCTTTGCTACCTTACATGTATTCTTTAGGTAAAAAGAACTGAAAGTAGAAGCTGTTGACCATGAAGCAGCTTCCATTATTTCAGCCAAAGAGACCCCTTTGAACAAAGCCCAAGAAGCTGACAAAGCCCTTACATTATGAGCTCTAGTTTTGTAGGCTCTCAGGTCCCCTTCCACACTATTCTCATAGGCCCAACGAATCAATGCTGCTATCCACCTGGACACTGTGTCCCTTGAGGCTGCCTTGTGATTTCCATCCTGGTTAGTTAGAAACAACTGACCAGATCCTGAAGGAAATTTCTTTGTGGCTGCTAAGTAGAACTGAAGGGCCCTACATGGGCATCATGCTGCATCTTCTACTTGAGAAGAAACCTGATTTATGTATGGCAAAAAAATAGCTTTACTCATGTAATTAATCGAATCATTCTTTGCTAAAAACCCAGGATGAGGAATTAAAGTGACCTCAGTCTGATCAAATCTGATATGACCCTCTTGTGTAGTTAGAGCATGAATACAGCTCCGTCTCCTACCAGAAGCAGCAGCTACAAGGAACACTGTTTTCCAAGATAAAAGTTTTAGACTTGCCCTTTTCAAGGGCTCAAAAAGTTGCCTTAACAGCTTGCATGTAATCAACCTTCCTTCCCTTGGCCCAAGCCATAAAACTTTGCACTCTGGTGTTGTACGTTCTGTACGTAGAAGGTTGTCTGCAACTTGCTGCTCTTTCTGCAGTCTCTGAAGAAAAGCCTTTCTCAATGAACTGCTGCTTGACAATTTCCATGCAACCAATTGGAAAATTGCTGGGTTTGGGTGAACCAGAACTGTTTGCTTGTGGTTGTTCGACTGGGTTAACAGGTGTTCTGTTACTGGGGATCCTGACAGGATCCTCTACCAAGAGGTCCAGAATGCGGGGGAACCAGCTCTGCCTCAGCCAAAACGGAGCCACTAGAATTACCACACACTGTTCTGTTCTTATCTTCTGTAGAACCCTTGGAAGAATTGCGAAGGGAGGAAACGCATATGTAAACATCCCTTTCCATGACATTAACAGGGCATCTACACCCAGGGCACCCTCTTCTGCAGTTGGGGAGACATAAACTGGTAGTTGTTTGTTCAATTTGGTTGCAAACAAGTCCACCACCGGTTGGCCTAGAAAAAGAAAGATTGACCTTAGTCTTTCCAGGTTCAGTCTCTACTCTGTGTGGCGAATGCGATTTCGTGAGAGTCCATCTGCTATGGAGTTTCTCTTCCCCCTGGGATGTGTGCAGCTTTGATAGTTACCTTGTTCTCTTTGCACCACATTATCTCCCAAGTTAGGGCACAGAGCACTGACTGTGTCCCTCCCTGCTTGTTTATGTAAGCTACGACTGTTGAGTTGTCGGACCTTATCAAGACCTGGCAACCTTGAACCTGGGTCAAGAATGCCTGAAGACCCTGAACACTGCCTCCAACTCCAGCCAGTTTATGTGCTTCAAACTGAGTGCCTGCTCCCATCAGCCTGCTGTTTGATACATTCCTAAGTGTGCTCCCCATCCGTATTTTGACACATCTGTAATGATTACCTTTTGCGCTTTCTGGGGGGCTAATTGTACCCCTTTGGAGAGGTTTTCTTTGTTGGTCCACCAATGTAGGTGTGAGAAAATGTGATTTGTTATTGGAATTCTCATCTCCATGTTCCTTGATGCTGGACTCCAGTGAGCCAGAAGGTGAAGCTGTAGTGGGCACATACGCAGTCTGGCCCATGTCACTATCGCTATACATGAAGCCACGAGTCCTAGCAACTGAAGGTAAAGGAGCACTTTTACTCTTATGCAACCCATAACTAATTTCGACACTCTTAACACTTTGATTATTCTCTCGGGGGATGGGGAGGCTGTGCCTTTCCTTAGATTGAAGGAGGTTCCCAAAAAGGTAAGTTCTTGCATGGGCCTTAATTCTGACTTTTCTAGATTTGGCAGAAATCCCAACCATTGTATTAAGCCCATGGTTTGCATTGCTCCTCGAGTTACCTCTGAAAACGAGGACCCTCTTATGAGCCAATCGTCCAGGTACCCCAGAATATAAACATTTTGCTTTGGCAGATAGGCTAAGACTGGTGCCAAGACCTTTGTGAAAGTCCTTGGTGCCGTAGCCAGGCCACACAAAACCGAAGATACTTTGTGTGTGTTCTGTGGATTGGGATATGAAGATAAGCATCTGTGAAGTCTATAGAGGCCCCCCAATCTCCAGGTCGAAGAAATTGCAGAGTGGACTGCAGAGTTTCCTTTTTAAAATGCTGTACCTTTAACAAATGATTGAGAGGCTTCAGGTTTAAAATTGGTCCATAACCCCCTGATGCCTTTGGAACCATAAAAAGAGTGCTGTAAAACCCATCCCTTCTTTTTTCTTGTGGTACTGGACGAATGGCTCCTTTTCTCAGCAAGGCTGTTACTTCCAGAAAGAGCCTTGAGTTCCTTGTTTCTCTTGGGTAGGGGAGACCTTACTACTCTAGCAAACTTTGCAGGTTGTTTGAGAAATTCCAGAAGATACCCTTTCCCTATCACAGATAGTACCCAAGAATCGTTTGTGATCGCCAGTTTTCCTGAAAATAAATTAGCCGACCCCCCACCCCACAATGTCTCATGCTGGGGTATTGGTAGTCAGAATTGTGGGCGAAACCCTTGCTTTCTCTGCCCAAAATCATTTGATTCTCCCCACTGTGGTTTTTTGAATGGCAGTGAGGCATTAGCGTGTGGGGTAAAACTTAATCCCCTCTTAAAAAGCCTTTTCCCGTTCTTGCTGAGAGGAGACGTGACCAAAAGCCCTCGCTGTGACCGTAGCATCACAAACTTGCTCTGAAGTCCTATGTGTTACCTCTTGGAAATTGCCCCAAACAAGAGAGGTCCCTGTGGATCCAACTTGAGTAATTCTAATTTAGTCTGTGGGTCTAAAAACCTAATAGCTTCTAACAGGTTTTGTCTTCTTGCAAGGACACACGAAGCAGAAGCCCTTGCTGTAAGGTCTGTGGCATCTACCAATGCTGTAGCAAGTAACCCCAATAGAGCACTTAACAAGTCACTATGTAGTCCTGATGGGACCCCTGACTTATTCAGAGTAGTAATTACAGACAGAAACACTGATGCATGTGACACAGTTCTCATAAAATGTCTTAAGGAAGCATCTACAGTATCTCACACAGATCTTTGTCATGAGCTGCCTCTCTACCTGTTATTTCTTAACTCCCGCTGCCCTAAGGAAGGCCAAGGCAGTGGGATCTAGCTCAGGGACTGTGCCATACTGCTCAAAATCATCCTAACCCCAACGATACATGGCCCGATGTTTTGCCTTAAAGGCTCTTATCTTAGGCATGGCTTTTCCCATTTCCTTCCAACTTGTCTTAACTAAGCCTTCTAGTGGTAGTTAAGGGGCACTTGCCTTACCCTGAGATCTCAGGTGATCAAATGAACGCCCAAGGAAGGATCCGATTTCACATTCCTCCTTGTCAGTTGGCTTAATTCCGAAGTAATTTCTGACCAAAGCAATCAAAGAAGCCCATTCTGATGACACTTGGTCAACTTCGAATGGAGAATCTGCAGTGTTCTGGGACCTCTTATCAGAAAGAAAGAAAACTTGAAACTTGACTGGGTTGCCTGTCCAGTTCTTCCCTGGAACTACTTACCCACTGCCCTACTCTATAGAGGTTGAATCTCTATATAAACTGTCTTCCTCTGGGGCATGGACAGTCAAAATGTCATCTGAAACTAGTCCCGGGGCTGATCTATTAAACCTGCTCTAGGGATAACTTCACTAAAACCCCTAGGCCTAGTTGGAGGCCCTCCCTCACCAGACCTGTCAGCAGTAGCACCCTGAGCAGCCAACAAGGAATTCAGAGCTGCCTGGATTGGGCCTAGCTTATCTTCTATGCATTTTTCAATCAAAGAACTACTGGAGCCTCCGCTTTCTTAGCTTTAGGCTTAGACTTCACACTAGATTTACCTTTAAAGGCCTTGAATTTCCCTTGGCCAATCCCCCCAAAGAATCCCCAACATTACCATCACCACTGGGGGCTCAGTTTGGAGGCTGAACTACTCTTTACCTGTTGCTATGGCAACAGAGCTACTAGAGGCCATGACAAATGTCACCCCTACTACACAAACGTAGAAGCCTACCTTTATAAAAGGTTTGGTAACCTTCCAAGCAGCCCACCCTGGGCAATAGAGGTGAAACTGTAAGTTACGTTAGGCTAGGCAGCCTAGCCTATACACAACTACGTTAGGCTACCCCAAGCCTATCAATAAAAAATACAATAAAAAACTAAGGCACCAAAATGACAGTGGCAAGGGACTGAAACCTTCAAAATAACCCGGCCTGCACTGTCGTCTTGACCAAAACTTGCTGAAATTTCCGATCTCAGATGGTCACAATTAAAGAACCACAGGGAAGTGTCTATACTAATGGTAATAACGATATATTAAGGTAACTGCTAGGCTGTAAAAGTCTTAACTTCAATCCAAAGCCGCAAAAACTGGATAAATCCTTCCTTAAAATCTTGGGTTTCCGACCCAAACAGAAGGCAAAATTGCTCTAAAGCACGTTTTATAAAGATTAAAGGTGATTACCGTAGAAGAATCAAACAGATGAGAGATACAAGGAATAAATCGAAGGAGATTAAAATTGGAGTGGATAAGTGAGGCTTTCACAGCAACAACGTCGAAATTTTACTGGAGAGTAGTGCAGTGTCAGACGTGAGGGCATATCTTAGCTAGTCTTTTTTCAGTGGTTTTAAGTGGGGATTGATAGCCGATAGCCTATTGTATATGTTCCAGCAGGTAGGTATGATGTGTGCCGGAGAAATGTTGGTAACCAGACAAGGGAGGTCAGGAGGGTGAAAAACTAACCACCACAGGGGAGATTGAGCTAACAGCTGGTTGCCACAATGCTGTAGATGTAACTGAACAGGATAGGCCATAGTTGGAGAAGTCAGGCGAGATGCCAGTAGACCAGACACCCTGCAGACAGATGTGTGGAGGCAAAACTGTAGACACAAGTATTAACATGTTTTTCTTTCTGATTGCAGGAGTGTAGGACAGAATGGGGCGATGAAGACGTTAAGGCCACCGAGTCGGGAACACAAATGTCCAATCTGTGAGAGGAAATATCCAACCAGAACAGAACTGAAGGGACAGCTCCAAAGGGTTCACCTAAGGGGAAAGAGGTGAATAGAAGAGGCCTAAAAGGGTGCCAGAGAAAAGAAAAAGGCTGATTGTTAGCACAAGGACAACAGCCATAAAGACCAAGCAGGCCCCCCCAGTGCTGTGGACCTACATGTGGAGAAGATCACAGCAGTTCCGGCAAGGACAGAGCAACAGAACAGGAAAGCCTAAAGCCATGCTATGGGTATGCTTCGCTAGCGCTGTTGTTAGATTTGTTGAAGGGTACCTCCAGACCACCAATACCCAGAAGACCGACTCCACCAACAACCCTCATCAATGATTCCACTACAGGGAAAATTCCCATTAAGTTACAACAGAAACCAGGAACAGCTCCCAAGCCTGTCCAGAGAGCCTAGTCTGGAGACCAAGTTGCAGGGGGTGATCAGGAAGGCTAGAGGCTTGATTGTCAGATATCAATGCCAGGAAGTTGTGTTATAAAGTGTTTCTTTGGGTTTTTTTTTTTTTTCTTGGGGAGGACCACTTACAGCTCATGAGGTCATACTCTTTCGACGATCTCAAGTTTTGGCTTTGCCATCACAGTGATCCCATCGGTTTTAAATTTCCTTAAAACCACACATATACAAAGACCCTATTTATTACCCTTCACTTTCAAACCGTGTAGTTTCATTTTCTTGTCACTCATATTTTATAAACATAGGGTGCTCTTTTATCTTCATTTATATTTGTAGGCCTGAGGGGAGGGAGTTTCCTCAATACCATTCTGTGCAAAGCAAGGATAAATCCCTGGGCGCAAGGGGCAATGAGCCGAAAAAGATTGGGAAGCACTGGTGTACACTCAGGCCTACTTTAAAGGCGACGTGTGTTAGTAATAAGGGGCGAGCCTTACAAGGAAGGCTTATACTATGTGGGTTTGGATGATTGATTCTATTATAGTGTTTCAATTACAGCTATCCTTCTTGGATCCGAGTGTCTTTTTAGTATATCCATCTCCACTTGCGGCACAATGCAATCTCGAATAAATGAAGAAAAAGTTTGCAATCTGTTGTTACATAATTTAATGGTAAAAAAGTTCATGTCACTAGGCGACAACATTTTCATTTAATGTCGCCAAGTCAAATATGTTCAAGTCACAAGTCATTTTGTCTTCAAGTTAAGTCGCACATCATTTGTTTTCAAATCAAGTCGCAAGTCAAGAAAATGGGAGACTCGAGTCCAAGTCAGCGACTCAAGTCAACAACTGAAATGGAGAACCGGTAGTTATGCTTAATGGGCAAGTATACAAAATGACTCGGCCCCACAGGTACCTTTCTCCAAAAAATTGAGTCACCCAAGTAGGGTTTGCCCAGAAAAACAGTGAAAAACCACCCCAGAAAATTATAGTACAGTAAGATGTCCCAAACTAATGCCAAACTGCCCTTTGCTTTCTTTTGCATGTAAGAGATGAGTTATTACAAATTTAAAAAGCCAATCCAGTATTGCTGGCATTAACTATTAAAAGACATGCCTGCAGAAAGTTATATTTCAACCCTGTAACACATTTATTCATTTAAATAACATATCTGTACTGAAAAAAATTGTTACAACCTAGCTAAGGAGAAAACTTAAGCCTCTGTTGCAGCTTCATATGATATTATCCTACCTACACCATCTGCCAAACTACTTCTGGCAAGCAACTGAAGATAGCTTATAGCTCCATGTAGCAGGTCACTCTTCCTTCCTCTAAGTCCTCTGCAAATCCTCGTAGTAAACACAAGCCGTGGTTCAACACAGATTGTACAGAAGATCGCAAAAAAGCCCTTAATACATTTAAGAAATCCCCTAATAGTGTTAATCTTAGAAATTATCTTGATGCCCGCGCCAAAGCAAGGCGCATTATCAAAACTAGCAAGCGGGAGTCATAGAAACAATACATTTCTAAACTAAACTCTTCAACGCCAGTCAAAAAAGCATGGGACATGGTTAGAAAAATCAGTGGCAAGCAGCTCAATTCCACCGTTCAACACATGACCAAACCAGATGGTAGCAAATGCACAGAAGCAGCAGATGTTGCCAATTTGCTTGCAGATGAGTTTGAATCAAACTCCTCAAGCAATCA
>WURT03667359.1:2130-37303 GCA_009936505.3 Holothuria glaberrima | reverse complement strand
CAAACGTAGGCCACGTAAGGAAGGGTGCAATTTACGCAAACATGGGAGTTTTACTGAGATAGCATTACCACATCATCGCCCCCAAGCAACGAAGTCGGCGCCACTGGGTAAGCTACACGCCACCCAGTGATGGCGGTTCACTAAGATTGTGTCAAGGATTGAATAATTTCGTGGACCCCCCCCTTTTGAAAAATTCTGGATCTGCCCATGATCTCCTTTGACACACAATCTAAATGGTTCCTTGTAAGGCATAAGAAAGTGTCAATTCCGCCACCTAGACATTATTTGTGGTTAAAATTTCCCACATACTTTGCGCCAAAGTGATTAGGCTTTAGATTGTGTCACTGAGTGTAAACTTATTAAAGGAAAGGCTAAGGAAGTTAGTTTTGAGAGTGTTAGAGTGTTTCTTAATCTAATCATTTCGATGAAAATTTACATACAATAATCAGAGTGAGTTTTCGAGAATTTTTAAAAGTCACGGCCAGACTTTTGGAACTCGAGTACTTGCTCGTACTAGTACTCGAGTACATTTTTCTGTACTCTTACTCGTAGTCATAGCTTTGTACTCGTAATTGTAATCAGAGAATTTGAAAGTCAAGTACTGGCTTCCGTACTCAGATCCTTATTCTCAAACTGGTACTCGTACTGGGGCCTTTGTACTCGTAGTCGTACTCGAGACTTTGAACTTGGACTCTTATTCGGAGATGTGTACTCTTAATGTGTGCATTGCAGTCCAGTTTATTAATATTTTAATCAAAAGCAACCTGTCTTCCTATAAACTGAAGAAATAACAACCTTACCGTAACAATTCCTTGGCAGTACTAAATTAAACAGAGTATGAGTTCCTCCTCCTTCAAAAAGAAAAACATTTTGCCCATGGTTTTTTTTAAAGAAATTTAAGAATTTAGAAATTTAAAGACCCAGTTGATATTAACTGGTATTTTCAGTGCAGTGCCGTCTGAAGGTATTTTCGATTTTTTTTTTTTGGGGGGGGGGCTGACTTGTGCACGTTGAAAAGATGGGTACCGTATAGTGTAGGTACGCTACGCGCCGCCATGGGTTGGCGCGTAACGTATGAAGGAAATTTTGGAAAAATGCCTCCCAGATTGCAGGAAATGGTCCTAAAATTTTAAAATATTGGTATAGTTAGTTGAGGTTTAACGGCCCAGTCTCCAACCAATTGGTTCAAGTCGAGCCGGCCACGGCCTTTTTCCAGTTGTGGCTCACTGGCTTGTTTTCTCTTACTCCATTGCTTATGCGGAGCATCACGCACAACGGCAGAAGGTTCCATTTTTAAAGTCTTTGGTATGACCCGAACTGGGAATCGAACCCGGGCCTCCCGCGTGAGAGGCAGATGCTCTACCACTAGACCAAACACGCGGTATTGGTATATGTGTCTTTGACATTTATATAAGTTTGCCCAAATTTTGATTCAAAACTCGTCCTAATTATAGAAAACTGACTAAAATTTCTAAATTGGCTTACCAAGTTGGGTTGAAAACTTGAACCCATTTTCCACCTAATTAGATAATCCCTTTTGTAAGGAGGCAATATGATTTAATTACAGCTTAGACCAGTGATCCTCAAACTTTTTGACGTTGAGGGCCAAATCGAGAGGCTGGAAAGAGGTCGAGTGCTGCAGAGGGGGATCTAAGGCTTTGAGAGAGGACAGTAATTGAAAAGAGCGAAATCCATACTTAAGAGGTCGCGAAGCTAGCTATATCTTCGGCAAACAGAGGCAGTAGTACGAAGGTTTCATATGAAGAAGTTCGTGAAGCTGTTAAGAGGGCAATTTGCACTTTTGCATTTCCGACAGGAGTAACCCGACCTCAGTCCCACCATGGTTGGGGCTGAGGTCAGAAAATTTTGCCTTCCAGGGGCTCTAGATTGCAGGAAATCGCACTCTTCACCACAAATTTGCCTCTTCAATCAGGGAGTGGTACCAGGGGACGGCCAAGCTTCCCGACGGAGTGGCAAAGAAAAATTTTGGCGCGCAAAGCGCGCCGAAAATTTCGGGATCACTGTCGAAGAAAATATGATAATGGAAGTCTTTAGTGGGCAATATGCCCTTCTTAGACCAAAATCAACAAATATGTTGCTGCGACTGGTCGTCGTTGGGGTAATGTGCTTTATCGCACCAATCAAGGTTCCCCGAGGAAAATTGAGTTTCCCCCATAATAGGGTTCATGGCTACCTTCACCTCCCCCATCCGTGGCCACCTGTCTACAATTCTGCCTTTAGCATGCATTTGCCACCAGCCATGGTCATTTTGATGTCGATTTGCGATGTAGGGGAAACATCTGGCATTCCTAACTCAGTAGTTTGCCGGCAAAACCGAACTCTGAAACGGATGAACCCACAAAAGTTCTGCATTTTATCCTTCGTTAGTGGCCTGTATGTGGGGAGGCTCTTGATCAATTATTCGAAAATACGGTCAGATAGAGAAGAGGTGCTACTGAGTTTGAGAGCCGCAAAAGTCAAAAAGGTTTGACTGAAGGATTATATTCCATCTCACAGAGCTGTGCAGAGTGCGAGTCTTATACATATATAAAACGTTGCAAAGACATTTTTAGAACCGAAATATAAATTGCAGAAATATTTATTTCAGTCACCAATCAACAAACGTTCCACACAATACGTTTCTCAATTGTGCAGTCACCTCACGTCGCTATTAAATTTTTGGGATATACCTTTGCGACAAGCTTATTACTTCTGCGCGCATGAAGTAGGACTATGCGAGGCGCACATTTCTACTGCCACGTTCCATGGTTGTCTGATCCATCGAATTGATTTTCTCTGTTTTTTTTGTGCCGGTCCACGGATAGATTGAATGATAGGTGATATAATTTTTAGAATGATGTTCATTACTTTTAAATCTTTGTCTTACACTTTTTGGACGTTTTCATTGCATTAAAAAATTATGCATGGCAATATTAATGGGGCTGCAGCCCCTCAGTCCGCCCCCGCCTCCGACGGCCCTGCAGTTGCTGGAAATGAGTTCTCTTAATCATGAAGTTTTGTGACTAACATGGTTGTGGAGAGCAATACTTTAATCCTTACAAGCTGTAACCAGTTTTCGAATAGCCTACTTTGATCAATACTTAAATCTGTAAAATAAAAACTGACAACCTGGTAGGTGTAACCAAAGCCTGTGTAAACAGTTTTCTCAATCAGCAGACAGGTTGCAACAATAAATTGTCTTTTTTGTTGGTTTATGCAAACCTTGGCCCCTCCACTGAATTTGAAACGGTGGTTATGCTTTTTTGGCAGACTACAGTTTACTCGACTCAAAATAATTTCCCCTCATAGAAGTAAATTTTGAAGAAAAAACATCATAATAGTTCGTTACAGTTTAGAACATAATGACATTGAAACAGCAAATTTGAACTATTCTGTTGTTCCTTAGTACCACCAGTATACGATGGCTTCCCAAGTAACATGGCAAGTTTTCACAATACAGCTTCTGCAAAACGGTGATCTGCAAAACGGTGATCTTTAGAGTAGAAAATGGAGGCCATCATTGCATGTTTTATAGTCCATCTTGGCTTCAAACCCCAAACTGAAGCAGGCAAAGACATTTTATAGAATTTAAGATAATCATATAGTATGGGTATTTATTCCACACATCTCTCGAGTCAGTTACCAACATCTGATTCTATTACAAAATGTGTAATATTGATAGTAGTATGTAGTAATCAAATGAAGTATTTATTTGTAATAGGTTTTCATATAAAAAATAAAAAAATAAAAATAAAAATTAACAACTATCACTGTTTTTATACATTTCTTCAGCCCTAAATTCTATACGTGCACGTACTCAGAAGTGTATTCGAGTACATCTTCTGTACTCGTAGTCGTATTGCCTTATACTCGCAATCGTACTTACAAAATTTTCAAATCAGGTACTCGTTCTCGTACTCGTGTCTTTGCACTCGTATCCATACTCGTTCTTGATGACTTGTATTCGTGTGCGTACACTGGAGTTTGTACTCGCTCTTCAAGTCTGGTTACCACGTTTAACCCACCGTGAAACGACTTGAAGCAAGCAAAATGGTATCATAGACTCACTCTAATCAAAGCTTCTTTTTTCTGGAAATTTCACAACTAATGCTCTCTTATATAATATTAACATATCACATTTTAATGTGAATCAGGAGTGTTGATTTAAATGTGAATATGCGTCTACACTTTTTGTTCCCTGTTGGTAAACTCATCTGCTCATAGGCCGAGCTATTTCAAAGTCAGAACAACAAATTGAAAAAAAGAGTAAACAAAGAGTTATTGATCAATTTTGGAAAATTACATCACTCCTGCTTGCTTCTAGTGCACCCGAGGATGTAAATTAACAGGAGTAACCTCCAATGCTATAAGAACCATACACTAAAACTCGAATAATTCAGCAAAATGCTATACATGTACGATAGTTCTTCATGAAGATTTTTTTGCTTAAACCCTTTACCTGTTTAAAGGCTCTCGGCACCCTCGCAACAATAATTTCTGCGTGCGCCACTGATAACCTATCATATGTCGGTATGTTATTTGTATAGAGAGACATCAACTGCAAAAAACTATACTTGCTACGGAAGTAAGAGGCGGTCGTAAATGTTGGGGGAGGGGGAACTGGCAATCCACACGCCGTTCAATTCACAAACACGATTAAATACTAAACAGATACTACGGATTAATATACACCAGTATCCTGACTTCCACACACTAGTGTGTCTGACCTCTGAAAGAACTATTTCAATGTTCATCTGATTCCCACAAATCATTTAAGATCCTTCCCAGGGGAATAAAAGAGATTGGATTGGTTAAACTGGTGTCAAGGTTACCGTATTTCTCAATGTGGGGGGCGTTCACATTATTATACTTTATCACACAGGAAGACTAACAAACGCTAGTGTGTTTGGTATTACTGTCAGCATACCAGTGGGTCCGAACTCCAAACGAACCCTTGTTACATCTCAGGCTGACCCACCAAGTCATTCAAGTCACAAATTAATAGTTTCAATCATAGTTGCTAATTGGCATTTCACTGCCAATTTCATTTAAATTTAGCAGTAAAAAGTTCTTTTCTCAGTGGAATTTTTGTTCTTTTCACTGCGAGCAGGAATCAAAAAGTAGATAAATACAACAAAATTTGTTTAAAACTTCTGGTTTTCTATTAATTAAAAGATAAGGCTTGTCGGTGTTTTGGAAGTCCTACCTTGGAGGTAGTGCTTTCATCATTCATATACCCACTCTGAGATAATCCACATTTTTTTTCTTTATATGCTTTGATTAGTATCTCTTGACAATAACACCGGAAAACAAATTACTCGAGTTCCTAAGGAGAATTGGTTGTGAGGTTTGACCCCTGATTGTGTAACCCATTGTTCACATAGGAAGTGGTCGAAATAATCATCTTGTAAAAGATGACAATAGGTTAAGAGTTCTATCATTTCCCAGATTGCGTGACAAAACAGGTGGAACGGGTGTGTTACAAACTACGACGGTGTTACCACCGTACGCGTTACCAACTTCTGTAAGTAGAACCAATGAGTATGATCACGAACGAAGTGTGTGAGCCAGTTCATTGATCAATAACTCAATACAAAGTTACATGACTCGTAATGTGAGTTGTGTTGTAAACACGATACAATACAGGCTACATAAAACTGACTCATTTCACTCGAGCCGAACAGTATACCGGTTGAAGATCTGCTTAAATAACAATGGGTTTTCCTCCCGATTCAGCTTTCATATTGAAAGCGAGTTTAAATATCTTGTTTTTCATTGTCTTTTTTTGTGAATATCGGGTAAGTAGTTCATATTTAGACGGATCGTTCCCTGAGGCATCGTCTAAACATCGAAGCCAACTTTACAAGGGTACGGTCGCCGAAAATGCCGGTGTAAAGTATAACTTTAAGAAGTGCTTGACGTCATCAAATAGACATTATGTGAACGTAGAGAGGAATCCCTTCGATAGACTTGAAAGAAAATCGAGAAGAAGAAGACGAAGCGTTCTTCCAGGAAAACCAGAGGTGGAGGATGGAGCAACCAACTCTGTATACTTCGATCTCGATACAGATCTGTTGTATTACCGTAATTTACTCGACGACGAGAGATTTTTGCCTTCGGACACATTTTCGTTTGAGATTTGGGTCAAACCTGAAGGCGGACAGGCTCCCGATTCCGTGATAGCAGGTAAGAGTTACTCAGTAGCTTACCCAGAAAGTGGTATGGGGGAGGGGGTAGTAATTTCAGTGTTTTACACTTTGCGTGGAAAGTAACCATGGAAACTGTAATTTGCTAAGAATTAGGGCCTACACCATTTTTTCGGTTGGATTACGGAGGAAGAAACAAAGATCAAGGCCTCCGACAGGGAGAAAATGTCCCTTGCTTCCCCTTGCTTCCCCCTCACATTCTAGTTCGGTACCGTAGTGCAGCACACCTTTACTTCATAGTCTCACAGGCTGTTTAATAGGTGGCCTGTATGACATTTGGAATTCTTCTCGGTTGCATGTTGTGAGACGGGGGGCATTTCGGGGCAATGCCCCCCCAAAAAAGTATTTCTGCCACCCAGATGAAAATTGAAACTGCATAATAATTAATGTGGTGGAATGTTTTATGCCCCCAATCACAGCACTTTCCCCCAATCACAACACTTGCCCCCGTGCACGATTCAAATGCATCGTGATCATTGGTATACAATATGTTTTCATCGTAAAAAGTAGACTTAATTTCATAATCACCTCTTGAACCTTTGTTCGTTTAAATATATTTTCAAAGGGAAAATCCCGTGTTTAATTTTTTAACCTCATGTAGCATGCTTGGAATGCGTGGTCATCCCGGCACCTACTTACCCGCTATATCAACTTACTGGGAGGTAAAACATGAAAGTCAGTGACTTACGTAGTAGCTGTAAAAATTTAAGAGCGCAATACCAAATTAAACCTTGAGTGCCCCATCCCTTTTCCCTTCCTACACTGCCTCGTGATGAGTTAAAAGTTTATAAGTGACTCCAAGTCGATCGCCAAAGGTTAAGGAATGAAAATGAGACCAAGGCTTATATTAAGCGGGCGCCCGGCGCCGGGCGCTGAGCGATTTTTACCTCGCGGTTCGTTACGTTTTGCTCCCGGTCCACTCAAAAATAAGACAACCGGGAGTCGAAAATATTTTGTTTTTAGCGCCCGCTTAAAGCTTCGCTGTTTGAATGTATCACACTTTGTATAAATCAAGAATTGCTAAAGGCCACTCCTGGTCATGAAATAGTTGCTCCCGTTTCTGCCAGAAAATCATACAACCGAGAGCTACTTTTTCTCAGCTTTTGCTCTCGGTCCGTGTCAGCTTCATATAAGGCTTGAATGAGACAATAAAAATCTGGAGGGAATTTTAACATAATTGATAGCGTCTGCAATATGAAATGAAGTGAAACCTTACTAAAGGTTGTACAAAGTGTTTTTTTTTCTTTCTTTTTTCTCTTCGCGCTTTGCGCGCACCCACGTGAATAGGCTAGTTGTTTTATTGTATATCGAATTGTTTTCCCATGGGCCCATGCAATCGGTATAGGCTAGTCATTCATCTATCCACACCCACAAGCTTAGACTGGCCATTAGTCCGAGCTATAGGCTATTATTATTACTAATGTTAGACGCAAAAATGATCAATTATAGAAGTTTGTGATCTGCTTAGTACCTACAATTTTGTGGATTTCCCAGAACTTTGGGGCCTTGCCCCATCTACGCATGCGCCGTTCTCAGTGTTGACTCATTAGTCATTAAGGCCCACCCTTTTGGTAGAATTGACTTCCCTACTACTTAAACAGTCTCGATAAGTATTACTTAAACAGTGTGAAATTAACGCAAAGCTGTAGCTTCAAGAAGCCAAATTTAACCTTCGCGAAGCGATATCACACACATGCAGTCGAAGCCAGGCTGGCCTTGAGGACTTCCATTTCTAGTCAACGTGCAGCTAGATGAGTTTCTATGGTTGGCCATCGTACCCATAACGCGATAGACGCTACACGAAGCGATTTGATGCTTCGCGAAGCCAATTTTCACCTACGCGAAGCCAAATTTAACAAGCGGGTAGCCAAATTTAACATACGCTTAGCCAAATTTTTGCAAAATTTTTTTAGTTCTCCCTGTTCGTTGACTGAAAATATTGCTTCGTGCTTCGTGTACGACGTTTGTTTCTCTATGGTTGGCCATCGCACCCATAACGCGATAGACGCTACGCGAAGCGATTTGATGCTTCGCGAAGCCAATTTTCACTTACGCGAAGCTAAATTTAACAAACGGGGCGTAGGCTCTATCGCGTTATGGTGCGATGGCCAACCATAGTTTCTCACCTTCGCGTATATTAAATTTGACTACGCGTATGTTTAATTTGGCTTCGCGTAGGTGAAAATATGCTTTGCGAAACTTTAAATCGCTTCGCGTAGGCTCCATCGCGTTATGGGTGCGATGGCCAACCATAGGGTTTCACGTATACTTCATGAATTTCGCACATAAGCAAAGCTTACAATTTTGCTTCGCGTATGCTAACATTTGCCAGGGAGGTGATATTAGATGGAGATCCATCGAAAACTTTAATTCATGCTAATCCAATTAGATTGACCTCAGAGTGGAGGCTGAATACTTTAACTGGGGATTATAGAACTGCTGAGGTGACACTAAGGGGACACTCTAAAGATATAATTCCGAGCAACTATCTATGGCAGACGACACTCAAAAGCTTTTGGATGCATGTAATGATTAGGTCCTGTTTAAAATAATGCTTTTCGTGTTGCCATTACTGTTTCATATGCTTCTATGTATAAGTTACACTACAAATACCCGTTTGGCAAATAAAAGGAATACCCTTCACAAAAAGTACGGACAGAGGGAACGGTCCCTGTTGATTATGTTTGAGGACGTAGTACCACCTCCCCCCCCCCACACACACACACACCCACATACACGAAAAACTTTGAAAACTTACCCGGGTTTACTTTAAACAGTTTCGCAGCCACTGGTTATCCAGCCACTCACAATTGGTGAATGCACTTTGACTGGAATAAATTCAGACTGCCATTCGAATGTATAGGCCACTCTGATTGGTTAAGTGTGACTTATGCATGTGCAGATTAATGCAGTGTATTATGTATGCTCCATTGGAGAGCAGACGATTGTACGCAGCAGGGAGCTGACACTTAGCAGAAAATGGCCTAACATGTAGGCTAATCGTTCAAAATGGAGACTTTATACCAAAGTTGCTGACCGGGAGAGATATCATTAAAATTGCAGGAGAGCTTGAATTAAACTTAGTTGGGATTGGTTTAACTGTCTTGCAGGGTAAAAAGGACCGCAGACAAGCATGTTGGTACATAAAGAGATAATAACCCGTATACGGTACATTATACATATCTGTGAACGCATTAATCTATCATTCTAAAACGCTGTTTGTACCTACTCCTTATAATGTCCAACATAAATCATCCCTTGGAAAACGATAAATGATGTTTCAGCAAAAAATTGTAGGGAAATATGTGTAATTTGGACGATCTTTCCAAATGCCAAATGTGGAGTGAATTCTCCGGCGTGCGTCTTCGTAAATTTAGGTTGTACAACTCAGGTTATCGACTTCAAGTTGCAACATATTCATTCACACATTTCCCTCAGAATATCTTGGTACGGTTCCAAGAACAATTCCGAAAGGCCAACAAACTATTTAAAAAGGATCGTTAAAGCAATAATAAAATGCAGAGGTACCGTGCAATCGGTTGACAACTTTTCCCCGTCTATATACGAGTGTGTATTTTACGGCATGTGACGACGAGAACACGAATAAGCGATATATCATCGAAATGACAAAGACATCAAAATGGTTTGACCTGACTGAAATGTTCACTTTATAGTGCAATACTTGTAACTCCTCAATTGATGTTATCAACAAGGGTTTCACCTATGAAAGTGCTCTTCACAAAATTTTGAAGGGTGTCTGTTACATTATAGCGGGTGGAATAAGATGATATCTCCTTCGGAGGTAATCCAAAGCGTCATTGCATGCTTTACATTGGGTAATACGGATAAGACAAGCCCAGTGGCACATATTATTTCATCTGGTTTCCTTTTCTGTGGGTTTTACTGATAACAGCGTCACTTTGTTAGGCATACCCACATCGATAATTATTTCTTCAATGACTACACGTAACTTGTTTTCTTGAATTTGTCCAAGTTTTACCAGATACAAGCTATCCTCATACCAAAACTATTGCAAAGCCCACATATAGACTCGCTGTATGCAGGACCGGACTAAGCGTGTGGGGGCCCGGGGCAGGTGCCCCTGTTGCCCCGCCCTTAATCAGCTAGCGGCTGTATGCTATTGCTACTACTTCATTCTTCAACAACTCTTGAAGTGTACCTAAAGAATTAAAAGAACATATATTTTAGATTTTGGAAAATGCACCTTCATTGACTGAACTCGTATTACCAACGTCCTAGGGCTCATCTGCGTAAAAACTGTACTGTACGTTCATAGATACGTTAACAACATGCACAAGTTGAAATCATAATCATTCAGCGAAAAAATGACGAAAGAAAGTCTGATTGCCATTCATTTCAACCCGTCAATGGAATTTTAGTGTGCCGTATTTCTCGCTTAAAACTCACCCATTGCAGAAGTTCCATTGAATTACTGTGTAAAAGTGAGGTCGTGGAACAACGTTTAGTTTAAGCTTCGTCTTGTAATATGAATATTTATATATCTATAAATCATATCAACAGTCGAGAGATAACTTCAAATTAGGCTCATGAATGTGGTGAAATTGGACGAACTCTGTCATTGTTTGAAGGTGTTAGAGCATGCACGTGAAAAAGAAGCGTGTATATATATTCGACACTGGCTACGAAGGTTGTGCCTTCCTTAAAGGGAGATGGCAGTTGCACCGAGCTTATTTTCAAAAGTTTGCTAAATCTTACAAATTTCCTCTCATTTAGCTCACAAGTAGCTTTCATTACGTTTATGCATACAAACATTGAATATTAAATGTAAACCAATGAGTTTTTCTGCATGAATTTAGCAAATGAGTAACAAACATATTGTAACATATTGATAAGAGCTATTCCTGAACTAGGATGACGGGACACTCATTCAAATGGAGGGGGGGGGGGAGACTGCATTTTCCCTTTAAAACTTGGGAACTGCATGCATGTAAATAGCTTGGTTTGGGTTTGGTTTGGAAGGGGTGACTTGTGGGTACTGTAGGCTACATACAGAATATGTGGAACACCCTTCTCTTCAGTTGCTAGCTCAATGTAAAAAGTATTGCCTTTGCGTTCACGTCCGATCCCAGTTTTTGTTTGGTACTTTCCGATCCGTTCGTGTCCGTTTCCATGCACGTAAAAAGCACCGCAATCATTCGGCGACCGCATACCATGGTAGACATCTTACGTCATATAATGCTGATAGCAGTTAGTTACTATTTTGTCCAGCTGTTTAACATTTACTTCATTTCAATTCCAAATTCCATGAAAATGTACTGTCTTAGAATGTAACTTCTGCTACAATACAATGCCACCACGCACCGGGTGGGGAAGAATGCTACCATAATTATCACAGGCCTAGACGTAATAGGATACTCTGCTAATAACCTATTGTTCACAGCGGTATAGCGTCTAAAATTCTAAGAATCACCGATCCCTGTATATAGAGCAGACTAGCAGCATCCAGTTGTTTTATCATTGTGGTTTTTGAACCTTTGATCGCAAGCCTACTTACCGGAATATCGGGCCTTGTCTGCTAACATTCTGAAGCTAACCGGGTGGTCAAAATAAACGGCGTATACAGACTAAAACATTGCATTCTGTACATTTTACACGACCCTGACACGAAATATAATGATCTTCTTTCCTTACCACGCTATACACGCTATACACATAGCTTATAATATTTAATGAGATTTGTTTTGTCTCAGTACCAGGACAGGGGCTGGTTTCATTTGACAGGTACTACACTACATTACCACACGCGATATAAGTGTGTGAGACAGTTGAATCTGCGATACACTTGGCGAATTGCCCGAATTTTTTAAAATTTGTAGGTAGAGGCTGTATCCCCAAGGTCCGTCGTAGTACTTCCATGATCTCACTGGAAAAGGAGGCTACACTAAACTTTTGACGACCTATTTATAAAATGTGGACCTGTTTCTGCATGATAAAACTCATTCATCGACAGACTGACGGGATCGTGTGTTGGGGGATGGGGTGGGGAGGGACAAGGCTCCACATACACCTCGGCTGTCAGTAGAAACAAAGACGTTCATAATATATTAATTTGGGTACCACCATGTAAGACATTTTCCTATCTTTTAAGGGGCTGCCTACGGACCATCCAGCAAAAGGTCATTTATCCAGACAGGGACCTATATCAGAGCTTTTAGTGTAAACTCAACACTCATTTTCTGAATTTGGGCCTTGGCTGTATCCGGTCCAACTAACCCATTTCCGAGCCAATTCCGATACCAATATCTCAATTCCTGGCCAATTTCGAGTCCGGTCATTTGACAATGTAGAATAGGCTGTATACAGTTGCTTTTTATACTTCCTTCTGGTTCATTTCAGTTAAAGGGAGAATGCCGGGCCCGTAGCCACGGGGGGGGGGGCATTTCGGGGCAATGGCCCAAAAATATTTCTGCCCCCAGATGAAAATTGAAACTGCATAATAATTAATGTAGTGGAATATTTTATGCCCCCCAGTCACAACACTTGCCCCCTAAAAATGTGAAGCTGGCTACGGGCCAGGAGAATGCAGTCACCCAAATAAAGAATTGTATAGCAGACTATCCTATTTCCTGAATGGCTCGTGAGATTCATTTGACAGTATCCTCACTCAATTGTAAAATTTACGAGGAGCAACTGCTTGGTTTACCTTGAATATGCAATATTTCTGCCCTAAAGTATCATGAAAGATACTTGGAAGAGAATTAATAAGAAATTTGTGACATTTAGCTATTACTTCAAAATAAGTTTGGGGTGACTGCTTTTGACCTTTAAGTATGTCATTGTAGGGGTCAGTTTCACTGTCTGGTCCACCCTGTAATTAAGTTGACTTTGTTCGACCATTCATGTTCTAAAATTGTCACCAACAAGAATGTATATTTACGTAACATTAATGAAACTTTCATTTTTGTGGACTCGGCTGGAATTAGCTCTGAGTCCGAGTGCAGCTGTAGCTCATTCCGAGACCTCCCACTCCAGGCCAATTCCGAGTCCAGTAGGAACGGACTCGAGTCCGAGTCCGGACTGCGTGGTTACAGTCCTGATTGCCAAGTTGTTTGACAGATAAAAAGCCAATCAGCTTAAAGATATTTATTTGTCATTTTCAAAGCAGAATACTGATAATTACCAAATAGTTTCCTTCAGTGATATCATATGGAGTCTAGTAACCTTTGTTGGACCAGCAATCTTTACCCAGAGCCTATATCTATAACATTCACAGAAACAACAATATTCCCGTATGCCTAACACGAGGTTGCTACTTCTTGTTGGTTTTCCATTTGTGACTTATTTTATTGCAAAATTCAGTTTTCTTTGAGGGAATTAATCTAATTTATTACCTACAATGTAAGGGTTTAGTACCAAAATGGCCCGAGAGGGCAGGCACAAAAAGGGTGTAAGTTAGGGGTCACAGACCTTGATTTTATCAATGTAATGATATGAGACATTTGATGTGTTATATGTTCATAAAAATACTGTTTTAGAAATTTACGGAAAGTCCTGAATTTTAAACCCTTAGTTCTTTGCTTTTAGTGGGCCCCGCAGGCGGAAAGATGTTGGTTTCATTACTTAACAGGTGTTCTTTATTTCTCTACCGGACGAACATAAAATGACACAACTCGGAGCTTTGCTACATATATATTTCATGGAATAGTAGGACCACATATATAATTACCATTGAAACTACAGTTTTCACTGAACTATCGTATAAACAAAAGAAAACAATGCCAAATACATAGTTAAAAGTGGATGATAGAAAATGACATCTTCTGAGGATAAGAATAGACCTTGTGCATATGACGTCATAAAACAGAAAGTGCGCCCTTATATGGAGAAAAGGGGGTATCATTGCAACATACACACAAAAAAAAAAAAGGGCAGACAGCTGATTTGTGTACTGGCCGGATACGCGCTCGTAGTCCTCTACGAGTGTGTGCGAAGTCTACGTCGTGCGTGCAGGTGCTTTATTGCTTTCCCACAATGCATAAGTTCTATAGGATGCAATCCCTATATTGACAGATCTGACAAATTCAAGTACGTGGGATACACTAGTCTACCCAATGGGGATAGGACTTAGGCTCTTCCGTGAGCCGCTTATTTAAATATATTATTTTAAAAATAAAGTGATGGATCATGGCCAACGCTGGCCCCTGCCGTCTTTGTCGTATACTGTGTGTGTGCGTGGGGGGGGGGGGACTAACACCTCTTCAAATGAAAACAATAAAAAACAAATCCAAGCATTTTAAGAGTGGCCAAAGAGTTAGTCCCCCAGGGTAGCACTTTATGGGGCTCTATACGTTTGGCACTATATGCGGCACAAAATGTAACTACTCCACTGTCCAATGTATATTTTGACAGCGGTTCGATATATGTTCTTAATAAATACATTTTATTGATAATTTGTGTCTTTCTTGTTCTAATCACAATACATATTTGGATTTGCGGTTACCTGGTTTTTCAAGTGGTGACTTTATTTCGATTGACATAAAAAGTAGACAAATTGAAACTATTTCTTCAGATATAATCCCCTTTAGATAGACATCTACTTGTACAGGTCAGTGAGATATGAGATGAAGTGTAGCCTATAACTATTCCACACACTGACACAGAAGACATGGTAGAGTATAGCCCTCAGGTTACAAGAGGATGTACATTCTTAAAATTAGTTTATAACTTTACAGACATTTTTACCGTTATTTTGTGTTTTTTCTGCTCTACATAAATGTACTGTTACTTAACCAACATACGTGTTTTAAACGCAATAAATGAGTTAAATAACTCAAAGGCTAAGTCTTTAAAAAAAACAGTAAGAGACAAAAACATTTTTAGTCTATAAAACATACAGTTCTGTAAAAATAGCGATAAATTTATCGTTTTATGAAATATGTAACTTTTAAGTTACGTGGGTTTTATGTCGAAGTTTTTTTTTTAACGATCGTTATCGAATTACATAATGTATTTTTGCGTCTTTTTATCCGGAACTGAATAATTAATTATTTAGCTTGCTTGAAAATATTTACAACTGATTTATTGGTATGCTTTGTGATGTTTACTTGTAAACAATGGTTACGGTTTTTGAGAATAATTGTCAATGCTTCCGTTGTATGAAACTATACGCTACAAACAGAATTGCTCGTTGTGAGCAACTCACATTTCCGGCCTTTAGTAGATATCATGATGTAGAGGTCTGAAGGTCAGGAGGTCGATCAGTGTTCCTTCTGTGGATGTTGCTCCTTCGGGGAGCAGAACCCATAAAGTTTAGTTTTCGCTCTTCGGCATCTACCCGAGGGAACTTTTGAAATGAGAGCTTTTCAGCCTGTGGTCTGTTAGTCTAAATTCATACGTAATAATAAGGAGGTCTTACTGACAGGTGCTTTTTACGTGCTTAGAAACGGACACGTGGCAGGTTGGTCAAGTGACCCTTTATGGGACTTTATTCAAATTATTAAGGAATTAATTTTAATTTTAATACAATGTCCTTATAACTGGTCTAGGCTTACATGAAATGTCTCTTAAGTTTAACAAAAATCTTCAAAGTTTACACAAAAAATCCTAAAATTAAGCAGACTTTTTGGTAATTTGGATTTATGGAAATTGCTGGAACTCTCCATAGAATATTTGTAAATTGGCAGAAGTTAAGAAATATCTTTTTCCAGACCGAATCTGCTGGTGGGAAATTAAACTAAAGACCTCTGTCTAAAAGCAGTGGTTTAAACTATTATTTTTAAATTGGGGTCAGGGCTGGAAGTAAACTTATTTTGGAGAATTTTAACAACCCGGGACGAAGAAATTGAGCATTTAAACCAGAGAACCGTCAGACCGGGTCTAATGTTCCAGTCATAAGGTTATGAACATGTAACATGAAAGTGACGTGCTGGTAAGCGAATCATTTGAGCTAAAACGAAAAAAAAAACCCTAGAGTACAAATAAGAAAGTACATTTCCCTCTTTACTTCTTGGCCGGAAATTTGTGTTGCCCACGAATTTTTGTTCCCAGAATTGGGTGTCGATTAATTATGCGTTGGTAACAGTTTGTATGGCTTGGGGTTTGGCGGTTAATCGGTTCAAGACCTTCCTTTTGGAGATGAATATCCCATAGTTTCCCTTCTTCTCATCGATAATTACGTCATACGTAGTATAAATAGCAACTGTGACAAGATTTCTCGAAATTCAGTTGAATGGCTTCAACTGTTTAAGGTGTTACTAAGCCTACGTAGCCAGATCATACTGGCCGAACGGTTTGTCCTCCTGGCAGCAGTCAACCTGCCAATTCAATGATATAGGCTGAGTGACTTCTCTCTTAACGCACTTAGAAAGAGCTGAATGATCCAAAGAAAAGTCAACGCCCTCTTTCTCTTTGAGATTCCTTGCAGATTATTGGTAAAAAACTTTGAAATGGGAATATATGCTAGGAGTCACCCATTTTTCATCATTTTTGAAACTTACTTTTGTTTGAACCCCCTCCCTTCACAAAGAATACTAGTCTAAAACATTTGAAAAATATTTTGACCCCAAAATCATTGTCATAGATTGTAGTTGTAAAAAACGCGTGCGGGCCTTTGTTCTTTCCCTTCCTACTAAGTAGCTTTTATACTTCCATGAAAATAATGCGAAAATGGGTGATCCCTCCAAGCAAAGTTCTTATATGACACAGGAATTGTGTGTCCCTTAGGCCAACACAGTTTCTGTCAGACATTGCAATGGTCATTTGAAAAGAAATGCTGGAAGTGTGCTATGTAATCTATGCCTCGTTTTCAGTTCGATCATTTGAAACTGTAAACTGAAACTGTTTCTGCAATGCATAAGTATCCTATTTCTTTAATAAGTATAAGCTAAATGCAAAATTTTATCTCGAGGGACGATACCACTTACTTTACTTGACGTAAAGCACGTATAGGATATTAAAGGTAGGTACTGCAAAAGTGTCCATATCGACTTGCAATTAATAATAAAAACTAAACAGGATGTGCTATCTAACTGTAAAGCTTACAATGTCTATATGATGTCCAGAACTGTATTAGAGGGTATGAATAAGCCTTTCCCTAGATGTAAAGCTATTTTAAGTTGAGTGACATTCTGCTCAACCATGTGTATTATTCTGAAGATATTAATTACGTCATAACCAGAGCAAGTGGTACTTGACAGAAGCCCTTTTTAATTTGAAGGGCTGCTAACTTTTGATAACACCTTAATCAGTTGTCGTTCCCGTTCGCACTTCCTCTTTTACATTGCTTTGTTGTACAGTAACACAGCCCAAATGTGGTCTGTCGTGAAGATTAGTGACCTACAAGTCCTAGTCTCCATTACCGATGTACGCATGAGCGTCCGCAGGAAAAATTCAGGGAGGGGCACAACTTTTAATTGATCAAATATGGGGAAATGTTTTACTCCCAGAAGAGAGCTTAATTGCTAAATGTTGGCGCCTTTTACAAGAGTGTAGCCAGGAATTTTCCAGGGGGCGAAACCTGTAGACAAACTGTCTAAGCGTAGATCTACCATAGTTTGGCGCGAAGCGCCAAGAATATTTTGGCCGAAATGCCTCCCAAGATCGCTGAAAATGGCACTTCCCAGGCCTTGTGAGTTGCATCTAATCATTTTCTATTTTGAAATCTCATGTTCTGGAAATTTTCCAGCGATATCATAAAAAATGTTGATAATATATTTTCTTCAAGTTTTTTTTTTCAAGTTTTTTTTATTTTCCAGGGGGAAGTACCCCCTTGACCCCTCTGGACGCCTGCATGGATAGACGTAAAGAATAACCCATTACTTCTAAAGTAAATAATTAATCACAGCTCTTTAAATCATTCCTTCAAGCGTAAAGCAATTTATCTTGTCATTACCTGCAAATATGTGTCGGTTTTTGTTATTATTCGTAAAGATTTTTCAAGTCTCTACGCTTAGGCCTATATGTTTTCGGATTTCTTAACGCGTTAAGAAAGACGCCTTTTGTGCCACTTTATTCTAAGTACATTAGATATAAAATGCACCGCTACTAGTTGATTTAAATAAGTCGTGTTTTGCAGTTGTAGTTTATGGCCCTTCCACAAAAATTACCAGGAATGTCAAGTAGGATAACAGTGATAGGCAGAAGAAGATAAACAGAAATGTTTTATAAATGAAAACAGGTGCTGAAGCTAAGAGCATCAATGCCCATGAAGGCGACGAATTTTTCTCAACAGAAATTTGTTTAAAAAGTTTGAAAATGGAGTTTCTTCCATCAGTGAAGATTTTGATGATTTCACATTCCCTTTTTTTTCCTCAGTAACCTTCATGAATATCTAAGGACATAACGCTCTTTTCCTAGGTTAATTTTGTGTATTAGTTAAAAAAAATTAATAATTGCTTGAACCTCTTGAAGAAATGTGCTTAATATGGTAAGTGTCTTTAATTTAAGGGGCAAATACTTTCCTGATTTGCATGTGGTGTTACTAGTGTAACCTACCGAGGCCCGTACCTGGGAATTGCCCTGCAAGATTTCAGTAAGTCCCTTCTCCTAGCATACGCCAGATGTGTCGTGTGCAACACATGTGGACAAAGTGCGGACCATGCATTTCCCTTTTTTGTGCGACCAGGCGACCGGCCGACATATTTTGAAAGCACAGCATGGATCGGACGTGAAAACGAAGGAAGTTTTTATAAACCCTTTTCTTCCGCGAGATTTTCAAAAGCCACATAAAATATCAAAGTTAGATGGTATCGTAATTACCCGTACAAATAATTAAATCAACCAATGAAATAGTGCAATCCAGAGTTGTTACACTCCCATCTTCCCTTCTTTACCCCTCGGACCACGTTGCTTCCACCTCCTAGTGTATACAGCAATAGTTTGTTGACCTTGGATGAATATGGATTGACGCTTTTACGAATCAGGCAACTTGAAGGCTAGCAATTTAAAAAATATATATATATTTTTGGAACACGGGCAGAGGTCGCCCTGGATATTGTAGGTTTTCCTTAAACAGTTAAAGTAATACGAGATTGTTTTGTCAATTCAAACAGTCCCCACGTCACTAGATCGGCTTAGTCCCAACACTTTACTCGCAAGGAAGGCATTCGCTTAGGATCTGGATGAAATGTACATTGACGCCTTTACTAATTATGCTCGTTGAAGCCATTTTTAAAGGCCATATGTAGGAACAATAAATTATACTTGTCAAGCAAATGAATTCGTTTCGTTTCCGATTATTCGGGTGAGAAATTAAAAAAAAACTTGAAGGCTTGCCAATATTACATAAGGGTGAATAAAACGTCGTGAGGTCACTAGGAAGGTTTTTATCGTGTCCGAGGCCACTTTCATGTGCAATATTCAACTTTTGAATTGGAACTTTTTAATTTTGTAAAATCGTTATTATCATGGAAGCCTGATATTTACAGGGATTATTTTTGGATAAAATACAGTACGCGCTAATTTTCCACAAACTATGCATCTTTTCCATGGATTAAAGTGGAAGGAATATCAACATTTTTGTGATGTCAATGCATAACTAAGAAAATAAGTAGGAATCAGAGTTTACCATCGTACCGATAGTGGTTGGAAATCGATGTACTCCAACTTACCGTAGCAACAACAGTACAGTGAAAGCATGAGCAAAATGAGCAACAAAATTTAACTTTTACACCCTATCTGTAGAGACTTTACCAACAACATGCTGAAAATGCCAACAAAAAACCCCTCTCGTTCATTTCATAGAAACTGGAACCCGTGGTGGGGGTGGGATGAAGGACAGTCAAAAGTGGAGGTGGTCCCCCCGAAATATTATTGCCCTCCAATCGAAAGTTACTGGCGTAGTGTATTTTAGCAAATACCGTATCTCCCCGAACACCCCCTGGAGGCTGTCTCACCCCCTTCACTCTGGCTACAGAACTGAACTTAGCTGATCTTTCAAGTTGAACATAAATTTGGGCCCACTGCCTATTCCGAAGTAAACCGGTCTGCATCTTTTTGAACCAATACTATCATAGCACTTGTAAACTTCAAAAATTGACAGGTGTGGTTAACTTCTGTTCAAAATGGTTGTCACATGATTGTAAATTTTAAAAGGCCAGCTAGTAGTGACCTGTTGCATGAGAAGCTTGCCAATTGAATGCCGGAGGGAATTTTTTAAAAAAAAAGTTTTTAAAGTGCATAAGGGCACGGGATTTCTTCCAATTTGGGGTTGCGGCACTTTTAACTGAAATTTTATTGCCTCAAGTACCGTATCCAACACATAACATCTGCCTATGTTTAGCCCGAACATAGCAATGGTAACTTAGGGAGGGGAGGGGGCTAGTAGAGCCATATACACTGTAATGAAAGTCATGATATGAATTCAATATGATAAGTTTCACTAAATTAAACCTAGGCTTTCCTTGCCTGCACAGCATACCCTATGCTTCTCTACGCAAGCATGGCAAGTGAGATAATTTAATTCAAGAAGCCGTGAGCGTAGCAGCACCTAATGTAAATGTATAAATGTAATGTGAATATCGACGGGTACTATGTCTTCCGTTTGAAAATGGATACGAATGTTACAATCATTCATGCTGTCAGATGACCAGCAAAGACCTTTAACGTGATCAAATGAGTGCGACAACAAAGTCGTACGAGACAGGGATGACGACTGTAATCCCCTCACTGGGCAGAAAATTCGCTTTTTGAAACAAAAAAAATCAAAATTCGTGAAAATTTTAGTAGTGAAAATAACTCAAAGTTTAGGCAAAATTGCGCACCCTCCCCCTTCTATTGAAAGTAGTGTCGTATGTTTTAGCGTGTTCGATAACTCGCCCGAGTTAACTTGAGTTTGGCGCGACGACGTTCGATTAACCTGTGACGTCAGCATTCGCGCTTACTTGCGCAAAGCCCAAGTGAGCGACCCCTCGAGTCGGTTACTTGGGGAAGTATCCCATCGTGCTTTGGGAAAACATGACAGCTAAACAAACAACACGCAGTCGTGAACAATTTCTGAGCAGTTACTGTTGGGCAAACATGAAACTTCTGACTTGTGAAAAGTGTTTGATGTAGGAATGAGTAAAGTCACTCAAGTGTTATTTCTCCAGAATTTTCCAAAGGAGCATTGTTTCGACGCAATGAACGTTCACAGCACAAGTGGACGTTTGTAGTACATAGGTACCGGAGTTCGCTCTGCTACGCAGCTGTACAGGTTCTGCCATTGGCTATTGTGAACCAACTGGATACTTAGGGTAAAACGTTCGTTTATTTCACCCATCTGCGCATGACCATCGTGACCCGAGCCCGAAGCTCGAGTAAGCCAGGGGAAGCAAATCGAACACGCTATTTATGGACGAGGATCTTGTGTAGTCTATAGGTTCAAGTTGTCAGCATCGTGAAGGTTACTACTCTGTGGCAAGTAGGATATGCAGAGTCCTTCAAAAGTCTTATAGTCACGAAACTGTCATCGTTTTGAAAATGTCATCGGCAAATGACTCCGTCGCCTTCTTTTTCGACAAACCGAAAATAGGGTGATGTAACTGAGTATGTGACCTAAGTATGCACCCTAAACATCACTGCATTTCAAATCTTATCTCAAGAAAACACCTGCTTAAACGGGGGTTACGACCGTAATGCATTTATTTTAATTACCATCACACCTTAGAGACGCTGTATCCTTACCTTTCCTTCTTCAAAGAAAAAATCCGAAATTCTTTTCCCCAACCACCATGCTTCCATGTCAAACCTTTGAGAAAAGACGGTTAAATTAAAGTGCAATGTACCTTCTGGAGATTCCAGTACAAGTTAGAAATGATAAATCAAAGAGTGTCGTAAATGTCGAACACATGTTTTGTTCCATAAAAACAGAAACTGCGATCCTTTCCCCCTTGTTACATTCCTGTTGCAGGAGTATCCGTGATCACGACGGTGGAGCTCCCAGGCGGAGTCTGTTCTATTCAGCCAGTCTAGAACGGGACTTTGCACGCCGGGTCGTTTGGTTGGTCATGTTGAGTTGAGTTGTCCCTTGAGGACGTAGCTCCCTAAGGGAGCAGAACTACTTCGGGATTATTTGTTTGGTTTTCGCCCCTTTGCTCTTCGCCAGAGTGTCGAGGGGACTTTTGGAAAAGCCTTTCTCCATTGCCAAGACGTAATAATTATGCATGGCATCTCTTTTTCTTTTCCTTTCCTCGACACCTGTAGAGGCAAAAGGCTTGGCGCAAATTCAGTAAGTTTGAAAACATTGTTTCAAGCTTCCAACGACATACTTAGGAAGCATGAACAGATGAACGAGGATCGTTGTCGGTCTGTCTTTACTTCCATTTGCTCGACTGTTCCTCTGTCCCTCATATTTTATTCAATATATTTTGATAATATTTAACTCAGTAATCCTGGGTAAATTTAGAACGGCACTACGCGCGAGCCTTTAGCCAAGGGTAGCGCGGCCCTCTACAAAATATTCCCCCCCCCCCTGCCTAGAAAACTAGAAATTACCATTGCCTTAATGTATTTTAGTATATGTTTCGCTATCTCACCCCCACTCCTCAGAAAATATTTCTCCCCCTGAAAGTTTTTCCTCTTCCCTTAAGTACCTTATCTGATTATGGGTCTATGTGTATTGGGGAAAGATCAAAGGTCATTCAAAGACCATTTGAGGTCCTTGAATAAAATCTCACAACATGCATATAACTGTTTTGTTTGGAAATTGTTTCAGACAAAATAATCCAATTGAGTAACGGACGCTTTAAAATGGAGATTTAATGTCGATAAGAATCGGTTGCGCTACTGTCAAAGATGAGAACCCATCCGAAGCGCTTTGGGGAGAACAAGTTACGACAACTAGCCGTCTTTGATTTTGTGTATCTTCTGTTGACTCAGTGAACTTATAAGAGTGAATCCACGCTATATTAACGCTATATTAAATAGTCGCGGAGAGATTTTGGGCCATTTTACCCCTGACATAGGTACTTGCGTTTTACTGAAAGAGGATATTACTGTATGAATGCAAACCTTGGCCTCGAGCGCAATTCGAATCAGACTAAAAAGTCTATCATTGTCAAAGGTATATATCTATTTCTACCATCGGTGTACCTAAGTGTGAATGGTGGCTTATACACCTACTGCAATACTGCCAATCTCTGTCTAGACGGTGTGACATGGCCGTACGGGCCAGTAGGCTGGGGCGGCCGCCCCCATATGTCAGAAACCTGACTAAAATGTTGGAGCCTTAACAGAAAATGTACAGACTCAATTTTTTGTACAGCTAGCGCTTAATACCAATCGACGCACTTAAATATTTTGACAGACATTGATGTCTCTCAATGCATGCTTTAAGAAAGTGCGACAAAGCAAGCGAAATATTATCCCCATATTGATCCTCTTCACGCGCACCCCTCCCGCCACAAACACCTTTAGCGCCTTGGAACAGATGCACCAAAAATGTTGATCCAGATGTGACCTCTAACAGGTTTGAAACGTAGAATGCATGCATTGTGGGAAAAATTTAACACAACGCCTCATTTTGATCCGAGTGATGAGTTTGATAAAGTTAGAGAGCTTGAAAGGAGGGTAGGAGCCATGGAAACTACCCTTAAAACAGCACACTCAGTACTGTGGCCTTCGTTCCCCTCCATATTTTTATTTGAAAGTTTATCAGTTTAAATCACTGATTAAAGTGATGTTGATTTACCAAACTGTCGACTAGCATCACCTAAAAGTTTAACACTGTACCTCTGGGTAGGAGCAAAACCGTGGAGGCTCCTGTCATGCTCCGCCCTGTGACTATTAATCGAAAGGTTGTGAGTTCGAGTCCTCCTTTGATTACCGCGGTGTGTTGTTGGGTAAGATAATGCACTCTGCCTGCTCCAGTCCTCCAAGTGGAAAGTGGATATAGCTTTGGCTAGGGAGGTTATTCGGCGATTGACTGGCGTTCCTTTGGGAGGATCACACTCCCATCCTCATTGCTTCATGGAAACTGGGTTTAAACAACATCCGAATGTGTCCGGGGGGGGGGGGCTCGGTAGAGGGTTCCTTCTCTCAAGGATAACCTAAAGGTCTATAAAGTAATGAAATTTGTCACTGACTTGATTCTTTTTCCTTCTCGCAGAACTTTCAGATAAATGCAAAGACGCCGGAGAATGGGGCTGGGCTGTTGGCATCAGTGCTCTCAATCCGAGGGACGGATCAGACGCTCGGTACTTCTTTCGTATCAAAACGGACCGCTCCATCCAATCCACAGTAATACGGGCACAGCACACTTACCGTGAAAATCGATGGGTACATATCATAGTGACGTATGATGGTTACTACCAGCGTATGTATATCAATGGGGCATTAGTTGCTAAGGGACAGGGGCAACGAGGACCGATCTTTTCGCCAGTCACGATGGCTTGCAAACAGTTCACGATTGGCGGTAGCGCCATTTACGATTCGGGTCAGTTTCGGGGAACAATTCATAAACTGGCTCTCTCGTCGGTGGTAAGCTCCCACGAAGAAGTTAAACTTACATTTCGAAGAGAACTTGATTATGCTCTGATGGAAAATACTACCATTTACGATGATTTTGCCAACTTAGACAATTGGGAAGTTTTCGGTAAGAATGAGCCATTTCTCAATAAAATAAAAATTCCATCGGAGTTTGACGACTTGAAGATTGATGTACCGCCATGCGGGATGACAGTTTGTGACAATGTTGATCTGATCACGCGATATACCCGAGTTCCCTTATTAAGGCAAATGAAAGTTCTCAAATATCGGTATGTCGTAACTGCCGAAGATGACGGCACAAACCCGCTTGTTTCTCCGTCAGAAATAGATCGTCAACACCTTCTTGTATGGGATGCTTTTCGGATTCATAACATTTCGTGGACATTCCAGTTACACGTCGTCCGGGATTCGATTCTGAGACGGAAAAGGGTCATGATATCTTGTACAGAAGATCAAGTAGGAGATGAACACTGTGACAATGAATGTAATTACAAGATCTTAGGGTACGTATAACTTACGGGCTCACTTGTACGAGCTTGATTTATTAGGCGCACTACTAATAATTAGAACGATTGGTTAAAGCAAAAATTGAGTTTGATATGTAATTAAAAGAGGAACTCTAACTACACAGTTTTGCGAAGTTTACATTTAAATCCTGTGTGTGGTTGTGAAGTATTAGCAGTCGGTTTTAATACGTTTTCTCCTTATAGTGAACGTGAAGCCGGCAAGTGTGGTGTTGTATTCTCACAAAGAGCAACAGTGTTTTGTTTTTTTTTTTTTCATTCCTCTATTTTCAGTGTTGAACAAAACATGGTTCAAAATTTACCCAGGCCGACATGGTATAAAAGGAGCTTATAACATCACAATGTCCGCAATGCATTCTCAACAAGAATGCATGGACGTTTGGAATAGAAGCGGAGTTAAATTTTTAAGAAAAACAAAAGCGTAAACTGTATATTGCACCCAAATCTTTTAATTTCGTCTCTTCAACGTTAATACATTAAAAATTGATTTGTTCGTGGGTTGCAGCGTTCATATCAACTTTGAACTTTTGCTTTTCGAGTAAGCGTAATCTGGAGGCTGCTACACTATAAATATGTAAGGCTGGTTTCAAAACTTCGGTTATACAAAAGAATGGGTCCCGGGAGTAGCTCCGGGTGAGAGGCAAGGCCGCTTATTCCCATGATATTGTACTCATACTACAAATCTATGTACTCCTACAAGTCTGTGTGCTTATACTAATGACATTTTACTCATTATACAAGTCTGTGTACTTGTACTAAAGATATTTTACTCATTATACAAGTCTGTGTGCTTGTACTTATGACGTTGTACTCATTATACAGGTCTGTGTGCTTGTAGTCATGACATTGTACTCGTAATACAAGTCTGTGTACTAGTATCAATGACATTATAATCATTATACAAGTCTGTATACTTGTACTCATGAAACTGTACTCACACTACAAGTCTGTGTACTTGTACTCATCACATTGTACTCACACTACAAGTCTGTGTACTTGTACTCATCACATTGTACTCACACTACAAGTCTGCGTTTTTTTAATCATGACATTGAACTCATAATACAAGTCTTTGTACTTGTACTCACCCCAATACAATGTCCTAAGTACAAGTACTCGTACTACAGGTCTGCAATAAGTATAAGTATAAGCAAATTACTGATTTCTGTGGCCTTAACACTGTTTGCTGTTACAGGTTTGATGGAGGGGATTGCATAGATTTCGACGATCCAGTCATGGACGAATGCTATCCCGAACAGATTGGTGACTCTATTTGTCACGACGCTTGTAACTACGCCAGGTTTGACTATGATGGCGGGGACTGCTGCAACATAGAACGGACAGATATTGCACATTGCAGAGACCCATCGTCAAGAGAAAGGTAAAACGCCCTCTTCTGTATTTCTGGGATACAATTGTTGAGTTGGTGTTAACACATGGTTGAAGTGTCATGGCACGAGTGGTGTAAGAGGGTTACGAGCCCGAATAGAATCATTGGAGTGATCCGATACTGGCCATGGCAATTCCTGCTCCTTTATCGTGTTTACAGTCCATGTAACAGCTTGTCTTCGCAGCAGGTGTCGACTCCATCCGATATAGGTGCAGGAGTAATACACGTCCGCCGGCCGGGAAATGTAACAACCGTTAATTGTTCAATTGGCCATAACATCTATTAGTTTTGAGCAATTATCTCCCCCATCCCCTACCTAATACCTAATATTTAAATGGAGAATAATTATATTTGACGTAACATCTGCTAATATAAACTACAAGTAAAGCCGCCTTTAAATGTATTTTAACCGGAACGTAAAACATGCGCTTTTGCTTTCAAACTATCATCGCCGGAGCCCACAGGTATCAACCGATACATCTGATGGAGTTCACGCGCTCACAGTAGCTAGTGCTATCTGCCCTTAGCTTCAATCCTTGAGTAACTATATTGCCACCTCAGATGTACCTCGCGGAGCGGACTCTGTTTACACAGCTCATGAGCTTTCCAAGGGATATGACTGAACAAGGAATATGCCGTACAGCCTGCTACGTAGGCAACCTAAGATGCAGCTTGCGTCATCGTTTAGCCCGACGATTCGAAGATATCACTTTGAGACTAGTCCCGTACAGCAGAACTTCTGATCCATTCACAGGTGAACAGTGGGACTCATTTCTGAACCGTGTTTGCCCGTGAAAAGTCTGTATTCCTCACCAAAATTGTCCGATCTTTCCCCAAAGTCTTCCTTTAGAAACAAGTTTGCACCAACTATGCGGGTACCATCATGCGGGTACCATCCCGCAGCTTCCCTTCCTCTTTGTACCCGTATGGATCAATTTCTACTCTCATGCTACATTTCAGACTGTGTAACTTTTTTCTCATGGTGAAGTCTCACGCCCAGAATGTGAACTCTAGTGAGTCTGGCTAATTGCAGGATGTATTGCTTGCATGGATAGCTCCTACCTGATCCGTTCATGACCAAAAATGAGACATGCCATATGATCGTTGTCCTCCGAAGAGTTCCAACAATGTTTTGACAAATTGGTCCCAACAGATTCCTTGTTCCTGTATCTTTATTTTTCATCCACTGGCCTGCTGGCTCAAATTTGGCATTATTTATCTTTTTATGTGTCCTCATCAGAAGCCATGAGTAGAGGAAGTCGGGGGAGGGGGCTATAAAAGCTCTCTCTCTCCTGGAAAATTCGAGATAACTATTGCCTTATTTTCCATATTTTCGACCCCTTAAAAGTTTACCACTGGAACTTATCCCCCTCAATACGGTCCCTTGTATGGCCACGGGCCTGAGGGGAGGGATATTGTTGGAGGAGGAATATGGGTGATCAGTCTCTGGTATAAGGATGCTATTAAACATGGGGTTGGATGGCTTTGTGCAGACTCTGCAGATCTTAAATTCTCCGTTGAAATGACGGAAACAAGTATACTACTATAACATGGCACAGTTTACCTCTATTATTAAGACAAATGTGTAGGCTATTAATAAAAGCTGAAAGTATATTTTACATGAGTCATGGCTCGTTCTAAGAAATACAAAGTTTAGATTTTCCCGTTGTCAAAGTTAATGTAGAGTTGTCTATAAAACGCTTTCACCGGAATAAAGAGTTGACGTGAAACCTAATGGGGGAATGACGCTAAGCAACAAAGGTAAGTACATAGTTGAATCTGTCATTTTATCAGTTTATTTTGCCAACAACCTGAACAATTTCCGATAAAGGTGTTCTTGTGTAAAACTTCACTTTATTCCTTCCTTTTCCTATAATTTGCTGTCGCTTTGTGAAATGACCATCTGGTATATTGCAAGAGCCTTTTTCCTGTACATGTGCCTAAGTACTACAAACGGACGTATACTTGAATGGTAGCCCCTGTGTATGTCACATAAAAAAATGAACTCTTTACTTTTCATAACTAACTAGTAAATGGTGGCGAGATTGTTAACACAACACTTCTACTGAGGGCACGCTCATGAAATGGTCCTCGACGAGCCTTTAGAGGAAGTGTCTGTCACATGGACCGTTAGATCTCGTCGGGGAAGGTTTTTTCTCATTTCGGCTTTCCGCCTGGTTACGGGATCGTAATTTTTCTCAAGACGAATAGCCAGTTACATGTTTTTACCTTAACCCTGATACCAACCTGATTACCTGAGCATCACTTTCGTTTTTCACGGGAATTTCAGAATATCGCCCCACTAATCCTGGGGGGATACACAGGCGCAATGTTTCCGCCAACACGCTCGCCACCGCGGTGGTCGTTAGGGAAATTATTTTCGGTGTCCTTATAATGTGAGTGGATTGTACATAGTAAATTTTGTAAATAGTCGGGAGCGTACATATTTCACATAGGGCCTGGGATCTACCGTGGTGTTTGTGTTTATTTTGTACCCTTGTTTAAGCATACAACGTGGGTACCTTCGGGCCGTGGTTCTTCGGGAACAGTTCTAGTGAACTTGTAAGAACAGTTTTGTCTCAGCCATTTTGCCTGCCAGAGCTGGGAACTTGCTTCATCGATTTTTTCGTGTCCGTTTTCATACGCGTAAAAACAATTGCCTAAGAATAAAATATTTCCTGAAGCCAATCAAGACTTGTTTCGCTTACACCATGCACCTGCCGAACAAGATAATGCATGACATCTGTTCTTTTCAGCCAGTCTTTAAAAGGTCACGCATTCCATATCCAGTTGGGAGGGTTCTGACCTCTGAGAAATTGGTCAGGAGTTCCGATTCCCTGCGTTAAGTCATAGTTTCCCATCAGGGTGAATAGCTCCTTCGGGGCTAACATTTGGTTCTCGTCCACCTATATTCATCCAAAGCCCCGTTTTAGAAAACACAAAAGAAAATAGAGCTAAGAGCTTTCACTTATAGTTATTATGTCAGTGCAAAGTGTGTCTAAATTTCAAACTACGTGAATACATAACTAATGTTTTCAAACAAATCTCATTAATCAAACTGTCATCTTCATTCATTCGGGCTGAGATATAACAGACTGAAATTTATTCATTGACTTTTGCTCACTCTTATCATAGAGCTAATACTTGGTCAGCAGGTAGTTAGTTAGATGAGGTTTAACGGCCCAGTTTCCAACCAATTGGTTCAAGTCGAGACGGCCACGGCCCTTTTTCCAGTTGTGGCTCACTGGCTTGTTTTCCCTTACTCCATTGCTTATGCGGAGCATCACGCACAACGGCAGAAGGCTCCATTTTTTAAGTCTTTGGTATGACTCGACCTGGGATTCCAACCCGGGCCTCCGGATGCTCTACCACTAGACCAAACACGCGGTCTTGGTCTACAGGTAGTAGCTCCATGCTTTCATTCACTTTATTTTTTGAGTTTGCGCAAATATTTGTGATGTTCTTCTTGTACAACTCTTATTGAATGTTTTGTTTCCCTTTGATATTGAAATCAATTGTTTATATGACGGTAAAAAAATACTTCTTTCGTTCGTAGCATGTTGGGAGGAGAGAACTTAGGGTTTAATCACTCCATATCTATAAGACAGTTATTTTACATTCAGAAACAAGGTGTAGTGGCTTTAGCACTGGGCTACAAAGGTGACTTTACAAAGCATTGTAGACTTTATTTTTTTTTTTGATGGCAAGGATGTCCTGTTAATTTGGGAATTTTAATATTGCTCCATAGGAATTAATTGCCAACCTTTTGACAAGTTCGTGTTTTTCTAGTCACAATCTAACGACAGAATATACCCATTACCACATAATAAACTCATGGCTACCTGTTTTAGTAAGCAATATCTGTTGCTAGTAAAGTAACGTTACAAACGTGGGCATGAAAAAATAAATGATTTACATCAGAGGACTATGTAAATGAAATGTAACCTAATTATTTCGTGACGTCACATCGACAGACAGCTTTTATCGGACACGAGTAGTCCGATAAAAGCTGTCCGTCGATGTGACGTCACGAAATAATTAGTATACATTTCTTTTTCATAGTCATGTAATACAAATCATTTATTTACACAGAGTGGCAAATTTTTGGTTCCCTAGGACCAGAGATGGAGAAGATATTAACTAAAACTCATAAAAATCGGATCGTAATCCGATCCGAAATCGCTGTAGTGTGACCCGCGCTTAAGCTATTCAGACGTCAAATTTTAGAAGTAGTGAGGCAATTATCCATAATTATCAATTTACGGTACCTGAAAGAAAAAAATACATCAAAAGAGTCATGCTTGTCCTAAAGTAACTTTGCATAACGTTACAGACTTGCATGAAGATGCTTTGTAAATACCGGTGACTCAAAGTATACTTGTGAGCGACTTTCACGCTATTCATCTTCTGATCCGCATAACTTATTTTCGGTTTTTGTGTATCTTCTTTCCAATTCTGCCTTTTTTGTGACAGGGCCTACATATCACTGAACCTGTACAAAAAAGCCGTTGGTCAGGATTCCAAGACGCATCTTAATGTACATCTAGTTACATTGGTAGAGGGTGGTGTGATGGGTCTAGCAGCCTATCCATGGCATTCTGAAGCTCTCACCATTTATGGTGAGTGCAATTACGATAACCATGTAAAGGGCGTACTTTACTTGATAACCATGTAGCTGTCATTTGCTGAAAAACGTTACTGCAACAGTCAATGCATTTTTTTTTTGGTATCAGAAGGAAGCAGGGAGTTACCAGGAGGTGAAAAAAACTATCCGGCAAGAAAACCGGCTTCACAATTTGGGCTCATTTTAAGTTTTGATATCAAACGACTGAGCACTTTACCAGGGACTAAATCGCACAATTTTCGTTTCAGACTCATTCCTTGATAAGTGGCTGCATCTCAGCTTGGTCCATTTGTTTTGGGAAGACTTGGCGAGCAACGGCAAATAACATTGTGGGACGATACATTCTGTTTGTAGATTTTTTAATTAGACCTAATTCTTGGACACATATTCTTAACTTTTGGGACAAACTTTCTTCTTTTACCAGTCTAGAACTAAATTTTACGCATCATAAGTTACTTCCTGAAACAAAAGAAATCCAAAGAGAGGGATGTTTTACCTCGATTCATCTCGAGTTTAATAAATTTTCAATCCAGTGTACGATCAATTATCCGAATTAGGCTGTGTCAGACCCATTTCTAACTGCTAGGGTAGGGGAAGTGTTAAACCCGTCGTCATGCGCTCAACTGTGGAGAATTATACGTTTGGAGGGACGCTTGTATTTATTCACATTGAAGATGTGCAATTGAAGAAAAACATTTGATATGTTCGAAATATCCCGGGGGAGGGCATTTCCCAGGAATCACTCCGTGGATACGAAGCAGATCAGTATTACACATAATGATGCCATAATTTTACAAGAATCCAGAAACTCCTGTTCGATAGTAGGGTAATTTGACAAATTATTCCCTGAATTCCAGTTCAGGAAACAAGGTACTTTTCCTGAGTCTTTGTTAACCTTTTTATTCAAGCTGATAAGGCGAACTTTGTTACTAAAATAAATGTCATATTAGAACGCTGAGATATCTTCATCAGTATTGCATCTTGCCCAAGCTTGGCACAACCCCACCAAAATGTTTGATAGATTTTCGCATATCCAGAACTGGTCCAGGCGAAATAGCTCAGGATGCTTAAATAGTTCACGCACGATCTCGATGAATAAAGAATTCAATGTTGCATCACCCGTAAATATTGAGGAATATCCCTGTATCTTTATTAACAATTGGTTGCTACACTTTAGTGGAAATACTGCATTCAAACAATAACATCACTCTGATTGTTCAATAATGAATTGTAGCAGTCAGTCTATACACAGAAGTGTGTGGACAGACCTAGCGCAAGTGGTCATTGTATCCTGGTAGAGAAGTGAACTAGTAAGATCTTTTTCTGTTAATTTTGAGGAGGGGCTAGGAGTAAATTTAGTACGGTCACTTTTTACTGTCTGGGGCGACAAAATTTTGTCGCCCTGAACCCCATCTTTGACACTAAGCTCTTATCATTTTGTTTTTCAGGCGGCACGGTAATTGATATAGACTCTTTGAAATACAACAATACTTTAATTCACGAACTTGGACATAACCTTGGTCTTTGGCACACCCATCACGGCATATCAGAGCTGTCTTGTTCTGATAAATGCCGAGAAACATACCCATCCCTCAACCTTGGCGACCTCGTACAAGATACGAATCCAACACCCGAAAACACTCGATGTCACGATCCAGTCTACGGAGAATATAGAGTTTGCGATTTTGATAGACCACTTTTTAAGGACACGCCATTCCGAAATTATATGGGACTTGGAGGTAAGAACTACGGAATTAGTTGTGGGCATACAGAGTTGAATGTAAATTACTTTCAAAGCAACTTGCCTTATAGGGCTAGTGATTTCCAGAATTCGTTTTCCCTTTTTCTTTTTTAATGGAGGATTTGTTGCCATTGGCGTAAAACATATTTTTTTTAGTGAATGGGGAGCTGATAGCCACGATGCCGTCGAAAGGATGGTGAGGGGGATTTGAAGAAAACCTGTGTACTATACCAAGCCATTGTGGGGAAAACATTGTATAAAATTTGTATATACTAGAGTAACATAGTTCCGCGCTAATTTAATGTATTTTTCGGAATCTAAACTGTGCAACTGCGAAATTTTTGGGGGTAAGCCTGCACTATAAGGAATCCGCACTCATTTAAAGCTTCATATAGGTCGATTGTCCGGGGCAGTTGGGCCTTATCGGGCATAACTCATATTGTTCTTCCCTCCTCGAGTCACTAGCCGTACCGCACGACAGTCATAAGGGAACATTAAGTAGGTTTATCGAAGTGAGATGTAATTCCCGACATTTAGTACATAAATCCATGTATTCTACTTATTAAGTAAGCAAGCAAGTAAGCAAGTTCTAACCCGCGTTGTCCCATATACAACTCGGGTCTACCGAGTCCTTTAATGTGGTCAGAACAATGTACTCACTATGCCATCTCAGCCTTTATCATGTAACAATTTGGATGATGTGTTTTTCTTTTCAATAGATGACTCGTGCGCAAGTGAATTTACCAACCAGCAGGCTGCAAGGATGCACTGTTATATTGATTTAACATACTCCTCCTGGCGAGATGCCTTCTCTCAAGATTTAAAGCCAATCCTTCCCTTTCCTCCGACCATTGTTCGTAGAGCAGAGACTGGACGTCACAACGAGGTCACCCTTCGTTGGCTTCCGCCCTTTGGTGCCCACACTAGGGGAATGTGTTCAAGCTGTTTAGAAAATGGCTCCCTGAAACAGTACGCATCATCTGCGTATTATTTCGTTGAGTCAAGTAGAATAGATGATATGGCCTTACACGCAACAGGTTAGGACATGTAGCGTAGACCATGGTCTAGGAATGGTGATTTAGGATAGAGCGCACTCAAAATCATTCCCATTTGCCGCTGTCTGATACTGACTGTTAGACGCTCCTACAAAGTGTACCTAAAGTCAAAAATTTCAAAAACATATGTCACAAAACTTGAAAATGAATTCAAATGGTCCAACTCCCATCTACACAGGACATTCCTGAGCTGAGATATAAAATGGTGAAGCTTATTCACTCAATTTAAAATGTAGGTTACGCAATAATTTGTGATGTCATTCTTGTACTACTCAAATTACTTTCTTTGTTTTTTCGAAAGCCATTACACCTTGTCCTGAAATGTGATCACTGTCTTACTGTTATGGGGTGACTTGCCTATACAAGCCCTCTTCATACAACATGCTATGCAAGAAAACAGTAAACTTTTCAAGGTTATATAAACGTTTTAATTTCAAAAGAAAACAAAAGCATTTAATGTGAGTTATACAAGAAGGACATCACAGATTATTGTGCAATTGACCATATCAAGTACCGGTAAGTGAATATTTTTCAACATTTTATATCTCTGCAAAGGAACAAGCTATGAAGATGGGAGATGGATGAATAGGATTTATTTCCAACCTCTAAAATATATATTTTTGTAAATCTAGACTTTAGGTACACTTTAAAGCTCATTACGTGACGTCAGTTTGTTACCGTGGTCTTTTGACTGCCAAACGTGTCTATGGTGCGCCTAGCGTGCCATAAGTCCAGAAATCGACATATGTCGAATTAAATTGACATATATCAGTTTCTCGTGTTCCGATTGGATAAAATCGACATATGTAAGAGAAACTTACATATGTCGAATGAAATGGACATATGTAGGGTTTTTCGTGCTCTCATTGGACAAGCACAATCACCTGTTCCTTTCCCGTGCTCCAAGTGGACAAAATTGACTTATGTGCAATTAAATCGAACATATGTCCAGTTTAATCGACAAATGTACGGTTTCTCTTACTCTCATTGGACAAACACAATAACCTGTTCCTTTACAGTGCTCTGATTGGACAAAACTGACATATGTAAGAGAAACTTACATATGTCGAATGAAATGGACATATGTAGGGTTTTTCGTGCTCTCATTGGATAAGCACAATCACCTGTTCCTTTCCCGTGCTCCAAGTGGACAAAATTGACTTATGTGCAATTAAATCGAACATATGTC
>WURT03667348.1:2367-17657 GCA_009936505.3 Holothuria glaberrima | reverse complement strand
AAAAAAATCCCCTTGAGTATCTCTGCGGGATAGTTCCCACCCTGACGTCCCCCGCCGTCTATACTTGTCCCTCAGACAGTAATCCCCTCGAGGAGATTAGGAATTGTACGGGTGTGAATTTTCCGGGTGAAATTGACCCGTGGGTATTGTCCGTTGTTGGGAGGGGCATGTCAAGTCACGAATTTTAACCCCTTGAAGTCAGCCCCTTGCCCAACCAATCGAGTTACGAAGTCAGTAAAGGGTTTAGATGGAAAACATTTTTGTCCCAAATACATGCTAAAAGGATCTTCACGGTGAAGATGCCACTCAAATTCAGTACTTCCACTGAGGGAATGGATTTTACCAGTATCAATGGCTCAATCAAGGGGAGGGGGCATGGAGGAATTCTCCCTCGTCATGCCTTTTACCCCATTCCCACGGTACGCTCCTGCACAAAGGCACAAAGAGGAGTAATGCGCACGAACATCTCTCCCCTCCCTATTTTTTGCTCCCCCTCACTCCACTTTCTCGCCATTGATGAATGATGGAAAATATAAGTTGTGAATGCCACAGGCACAACAACCTGCATTAACAAGTTGGTACGACCAAGGAATTGTATGAAATATATGGGGAAGTGTTTGTATACATGGTGGTATTCAATAATAACTGCTGCACGAGTGGATTACAATGAAAGGAACTACTCAAAACGTCAGACATTAGCCATATTCAAACATTAAAGATACCCAAGTCCCAGAACTTGACCCACCTATGTCAAAATGATAGTAAACATGTGTACATCTAAGTACGTGATATGTGTTTGTGGTACATGATTCATCATATAATGCTGACCTTGAAAACCTGCCAAATATTGTTTCTCGTCTAGCCCAAGTAACCCCAATAAAAAGTAACTAACGGTTAAATAAATAAATGAAAAAATAACCAATCATCCTGGAGAAGTAAAAACACATTTCTTGCCTCCCTAAGAGACCATTTGAGCCGAGGATTTGATGCTATATTGTTTGACGAATATAAGGTTAAATGTTATGGTTCCAAGTATAGGCTATTATATAATGCAATCATTAAAAACATTCATCACGAGGGCTACATACATAGTGTTTTAATGGAAACAAACTTTCCTGAAGACCTACCTTTCCAAGGCGCTGTTTTACCGCAATACGTTAACTTCAAATTTCGGAGAAGTGATTCCTCTGGTTAATCTAAATCTTCCCACAAATGTTGTGCATTATACCGGTAACCTTTCGATTTGGATGCTCTAAGTGGGCTTCACACCACCCGACCGAGTATGGTTCCGATTCTTTGAATGCCGCCTTTCAATCCCGAACTGAGCAGCTGAGTATATAGTCTAAACTACTCAACAGTTAAAACTGTTTTGTAGGTTTACATAATACTTGGGTAGTTTTGTAAGCAGAAACCTTCCAACAATTAATCATTTACTTCCTAACTGATCAAAGTCCTCTCCACAAAACCAATGAAAACAAAAAGGGTGGAAACACTTAGATGCTGACGTCATACTAATTAACCCAGTGACAAATTTATTGTCCCTTGCGTTTGTTTTTATTTAAATATTGTTGTATATAGAACTAGTAGTAACACTCTCATGGGCAATAATTCTCCCCTTTATCTTCTTTGTTTAGGATTCGTTGGGCCAACTTTGCAGCTTTATAGGTCATCGAGACCAGTTACAATAATTTTAGTTTTTCTGCCCATGTTGATGGATCGTATTCTACAGCTGTATTTTACGACGCTGCTATAGGTTGTAAACTTAAAGTTAATTGAACGACATATTAAAAATAACATACATTTGTGCTGCTCTTGTAAAAGAGGAGGCTCTCACGTCATATGAACGTCACTTCGTAGATCAGTTAGAGCAGTTTATAAAAAGATCCAACGACTCACAAAAGGAATCAAGTTACTGGGTCATTGGCACACTGACTTTTAAGTTTTAGGAAAAGAAGTTATACAAAATTTTACAAATAATAGCATTTGGCTGCAGACAGCTTCACCAGTCTTTTCTATATTCCCGCCAAAGACTAAAAATAAAACCGTTGTGCGTGTTTGGACAATTTTCAGCATTTCTGTACATGTAAGGAGTTAGCCCGTGGCAGACTTGTAGTACTCGAGTGCGTACTCGTACTCGAGTCCGTACTCGAGTACAATTTTTTGTTCTCACACTCGTACTCGAGTACCTGGCCTCAGTACTCCGGTACCACGTACTCGTACTCTGGATCTGCATACTCGTACTCATACTCGTACTCGACATGTACTCGTACTTGTACTTGAGTACAATAATTCTCCTGCATATTAACTGCTGCATTTTATTACAATTATTCCATCATAAATTCACTTCAAGTTATTATTCTCAACTGGTTTAATCAATGGGCCAAAAATTCAATTTTATCAAACTGGTAACCCTCCCTCTCAACAGAGCCCTGAGGTTGGCTCAGAGAATGCTTCTACATTTTAAGGGAACAAGCAAGGTCATGCAGGCTATTGTTTCAGGAACAACTTGAAATTTATGTTGAGTTCAGTGGCGTCGCAAAGGGGGGCCAGGAGGCACGTGCCCCCAAAGATTGTCTGTGCCCCCCGTGTCCCCCAATGAGATTTTGGGTATGAAAAAATTATGCACAAACACAACATTCACGCAATTGTTGATATAAACAGGAGGACCCACTGTCACTTAATCACTCAAACATGCACAAAATGTTCCCAAAACTGTGATTGTGATTTTGTGGCGCACTTCGTGCGCATCTATTCGTTGATCTGTATGAAGGACTGCCTATAATTGGGAGAAGTAATCCACAGCTGTTGTTAAAACCTTAGCTCTCATGTGTCCTCGCCGAGGTGCAGCCAAGCACCACACCAGGGATCATAAAGTGGCGATACCTCCGAAAGGAGTAAAAGGACTTGCACAATTTTTTTGTAAAACCAAACTTTTCTGGCCACTTAGCTCGTGCACCAGGAATGATCTCAGCAGGAGCTGGCCACCCTTTTCACCCTTTGTCATTTATTGCTCAAGAAAATGCAGAGGTATGTATGGGTCATTATTGTAATTCTGACTGAGGCACACAAAGCCCAGTGAGCTACATTCAAGTGGGCTTCTTTTCCAATTTTTCCAGCTAGCCCGGATCTGCAGCCGTCAGATGTACCTTGGTTACTCCAACTTGAAGGAGTCCCCTTAGTTGCATACCTGGAAGGTAGTTCCTCCGGTTGGGGAAGGCTGCCCCCTCCCATCGTGTGAAAATTTTCTAGTTAAATTCGTACACGATATAATGTGTACTCCAAACGACCTTCAGTCGCCACTACGACTTGCTTGATCTTTCTCATAGAAAGGGCAGGGCCTTCAATGAAGACCCCAGATGTTCAACTTTTTCCTTAAAGAAAGCCTCAACTTTTTCAAATTTTCTTCAATAACACCCCTAAATTTTCAAAATTTTGGAAGAGGAGGTCAAAATTCTTCGGCAACTCATCGCATTTGTCGGGGCATGGGGTTCTTGCACCCGTCGAGGAGATTGTCCTCCCTGTCTGGCTATTTCTGGCGCCACCCATTGTCTCAATATTATTTCCTGGCAACGTTAGTGGATTTATTTTAAAGCTCAGTACAAACATTAAGATGTTCCACATTCACCGCCCTATGGCTAACACAATGGTCAGATTGTGATTTAAATTTTTGTGGACTGCATGTTTAAGTGCTCTGCAGTGACATTTTGGAGATAGTCATAGTCTTCATTCTAATGGTCACATTTTTATAACTTCTCCAGAGGCTCCGCATAGGCTGCACTCCCTGGACCCCAATGGAGTGTCCCTGAACCAGACCCGGGGCACTACAATGGATCCTATGGGGCCTAACGACTACAGCGGAGGGCTGCTTGACACTAAGATGCATGCAGTGACACCCAGTCCTTCATTTTGGTGTGCCCCTCCAGCAAACCTCTTGGCCCTCCCCCTAGTGTCCCACCTCGAAAAGTCGTGCGACGCCACTGGTTGTGTTGAAAAAGAATTGAATTAAAATTCGTAGTTAGTCAATCAGTCAATGTGTAACAGTAAAAAGTTAAATGTCAGTGAAGTGTTTAAGTAGTTTTACATCTGAGTTTTATTGTAGAAAAGATTTCACAATGGGTATTGTCCTAGATAAGATTAAATTTGTGAAACGTGGGTTCACTGTAGATATGCAGTTTTTGCAATCTCTGGACAATTTTTGCTATCATGATCTGCGTCAGTCGGTGCTCTGGTTGGAGGTTGCGGAGTTTGAGGTGAAGGCCTACCTGTAACAGAGGCATCAGTAACACGCAGTCCTTGAGTATGCAGTCCTTATTGCTCTACGCATGTAACTATAGGGTGATAATGAAACTGTGATCAATTCACAATAACAGTCTGTGAAATTGAACTCGTACTCGTGAGCTGTGTACTCGTGCTCGTACTTGTACTCCGGTGTTTGTACTCGTACTCGTACTCTTGCCCTCACAAAGTAATTGTGTACTCGTACTCGTACTCTTGTGTCGTGTATTCGTATTTATACTCGCACTTTGGGCTAAGTACTCGTACTCGTATTCTCAATTTTGTACTCCACTACAAGTCTGGCCAGTGGAGATTTTCGTTCTGCTTATATCGCTATGAATACTCGGATGGGTGTTATCCCGGCGTGGCGCACGCCAAAGAGAGCTGTTGTGGTATCTGTGTCTGGATTTAGTTTACAAATGTAGCAATAACAAAAATTGTGATGACAGCACTTCCTCTGTGATAACGCCAGCTAAAATGTGCTTTCGAACAACTTTTCTTTTTTGGTACACGTCACTTTTTTTGGGGGGGGGGGTGTTTCTGCCAATGACCTTTCACTGGCCGTAATGATGAATAAGTCATAACAGCCTCAATAAGTTATAAGAGATATCATCTTCACTAATGTGATTAATATTGTTTTAAATGTTTTTAAGGAGCTTTAATACGATTATCTCTATATGTAACACATCCATAGTCTTGGTCAAGACGTTAGTAAATTTGTACTTCTCATAAGTTTACTAAAATAGAGGTGTTTGTCAACTAGACTGTACGTTCTCGAATATGTCGTCATTATCCAGTATCAAACCGAAATCTAAGATTAATAGAGGGCGTATTCACGGTAATTCCCAATCAACGTCGTTCTGTGTGTACAAGTCTTACAACTATATTACTACGGTTTTGAACGAGACTTGAATACATCAGGGCATTTTTTAACATACATACTGGGTGGGCCATGGCCCCATCAGTGCCATACACAGCCCCACTCAGCCCATTTGGCCCCCAGTATGATCCCTTTTTTCGAGAAATTTCATTTTCAAACGTGAAAACATTGCCCAGTGTTATGCTCACAGGATAGGGGAAAGTACCAAGCTACTTCATTCAGTGAAGAAAATAAGGATAGTTGGATTAATTTACATTTAAGCCATGTGGAGTGCAATTTCCGGCAATCTGGACAGCACTAGTGTACATAAGGGAGGCCATCGGGCCATGCCCCTACACTGACGCCGATTTTTTAGTTCCTAAAAATACGTAAACTTTTAAATATAAGTTTGCTTCAAAAGGTAGCATATGTAGCACCAGATTGCATGCAAGGACACCTAATTTTTCAAAAATTTTCAAAGTTGATGACGATTTTTTTTAGTTCCTAAAAATACGTCAATTATTTTTAATACAAGTCTAACTCCAAAAGGTAGCATATATGGCACCAGACTGCATGGAAGGACACCAACTTTTTCAAAAATTTCCAAAGGGGAGGGGACGCCCCCAGGCCAGCGATCACACAACATACTGCATGGCCCGTGAGCACGTTACTACTGGACAGGCATTTTTCTGAAAAATTACGTCGTAAAGTACGCACCAATCAATGGTGGCCTTCCACTTAGATGGTCCCTTTCGTCAAATGGCCCCACTAAAAAATTCTTAAAAAAGCCCCTGGAGTACATGCACGGGGTCTTTAGCGACTCCCTATTGGTGAATCGCACCCCTTATGTATACACATGTGACTGTTAGTCTGCAGGGTGCATAGCCAATGAAAAAACACAGACACCCATGTCAGTCTGCGATCGAATTGCAGTCATGTATTCACGTGTAGTTGCGTATTGCGAAAAAACTACGATAGAATAGGTGAATTAATGTTCTATAAGAAGAGTAACGGGATGATCTCAATTTCATCGCTTAGTAACCACAAGTATTCCTTTTGCAAATGTCAGTTTCAAAAGGAAACAAAAAGGGGAAAAAATAAGAAAAAGAAAACAAATATATATTTGTTTCCTAACTCGACAGTATGAAAACTGCCTAAATATGAGACTGTAAACACAGAAACTACCACCTCGGACATATTTTTAGCAGGAGCAAATGGCTTTATTTTCGTATTTCATAAAAAAATCTTGACAGAGATGCCTGGTTTTACCGATTGGCTCATGCAGGGAGTTGCAAGTCCCTGGTTCATGTTACCTTTTGCTACAGGAATCCGTTACAGTTGTTTGTTTCACTATCAGCTGCAGTAAAGACGATTCTTAACAGTTCACCCAGCCCATGTTGGTTTCATCATAGGGCCTACTTCACTTTCACTCTTTATGACTTATATGCTGCCCAGTAAGCTGTTTACCATTGTATACCACTGGCGGATTCAAAGGGGCCAACGGGCCATGACCCCACACAAAGATGGAGCAAAAAATTGTCTCCGAAAATTTTCTAGAAGAAAATTAACTTCACAATATTATTGTACACTTTTGTTGCACCAAATCCATCTGAGGGCAGTCCTTCATAGAAAAATTTTCCAAAGGGGAGGGGGACACCCTCTCACCTTAGACTTCTCCCCCACTTCACTGTACCACCAGTTTGGCTCCTCACAAACAAAGGCCCTGGATCCTCCAGTGTTATATACCTACACTGAAAGCCGGCTTAGACTTCCAAATTTCCAAACGCTATAAGGCTACGAGGTGATGAGAACCAAATAGGATAATCATATATGGTCATCACTTGCTCTTCCTGACCAATCACAGATATAATTAGAGTTGAAGAGTGTTTAATTTTCATAGCTTTATAGCGCTATACTGAAGTATGAATCGGACTATATGGCATTTTTGTTGGAAGTGTATCAATACTTCAACGCCATAGGATGAAATGCAAAGTAAAATGCGCAAATTAAACTATTGTCTTAAACACACTTTGTGTGCTGCATGTGCCTCATGTGCCTAATATTTTGATAAGCGATAAGTTAACTCGAACTTACAATCAGTTTCACTTTTATTTGTCAACAGTGACATCGAATTCATAAGCTACAAAGTCTGGCTGTATGGTTGCTATACCAGGGAGGTTTCAGGAGTGGCTATGCCATGGAAGTACTACCTCTGAGTTAAAATTCATGGATACATATAGCCATGTGGTGGTTTAAAAGCCTAGCTTTGTAGTGTGAGTTACAATGATGCACTATTACGTTATAAATATCAATGAGACATAATTATCAAGTTGGATCATTACTACGAGATGGCGCGTCCCCACATCCAAGAAAATCCCCCACACCTACAACAATTATCATCAAATCTATGCGTCACACATTTGTTTACCAATTAGTGTCCCTTTGATGAAGAGCGAATTTCTACTGCCCTCCAGCTCTAGTATTCTGTCACATGAGAACATTGATCATAAGATGACCGTGATGACGTCACAAACATTCTTAAGAACTTTTTTGACAATATTTAAATAAGCTCTAAAATTTAACATATATTCACCGACAAGAGAGCATCTTATCATTACAAATAGATGAGACGGAAACAGAAGGGACACCAGTCCATGTCACAAAATACAACATTATCTTTTAGTAACAAAAACGATTACCCAGCCATTGTTTGACACATTAGCCAAATCTTACCAATCTCCTCTTTTTTTCTTATAAGTTTATCTTTCAGGATGTTTCGGAACACAACTATTGCATAACTCAGTAACAAAACTTGTGGTATATGTGATTATAAAGAATCACAGTCTTATCATGAGAGGATATTCTTATTCAAATGGCAGTAATACTGCGCATGCTCTTCGAGACAAATATCAACCAAATGCTGCCTATTAATTCAAATTTATGTGCAAGGGCTACCCCCAGTTTATGCATTTTATGTATACATTCTTATACACTAGGCCTATGTCCAATACGCAAATTGCACACAATTTCATGGAAACTAAGCGATGAATAAATACTGAACATGAAAGCGGCGATCGAAAGTGATATGTGCTAAGCCTTTTGATATTTTGTATCATTTAGTCTAGTGGTTTGGAAGTATGGAAGACTGGAATGAATTATTTATTTACAGGTTAACGTTTACCAACCATCTGTGAATTTAAAAAGGTATAAAATCCTATTACCTCGCAAACTGCCTTACAGAAAGACCATCAGCAAGAGCTCATAAGACTGCGAAGTAAGCTAAACTTTAACTACCTACACGTTTCCTACGTTTTAACATTAGTTCAACTGATCACTGAAAGATGAAACTGGTGTAAAATGTTGGTTTCTTTAACTTCTAGTCTGCAGGCAAGCAGGATATTTACAGCAGGACACACCACAGGCCTGTAACTGATCGGATATTTGTAGAATGCATTTGCTGAATATGTAACCCTAAAGTGTGCTCCGCAGACCACAGAATCATTTGCTATTTATTTATCGGAATTTAAAATTGTCGTCAAGTGGACCCCAACGTGCTAACAATTGCATAGGCGTAGGGAGCTGTCCTTGAATGGGGACTGAACGTCGTTTTGGACCGCCGCACTTCAGAAAATAATTGAATATATGAGGGTCCTTTTGTTGTCTTTTGTTGCAATACTTATGCAAATTTTAAGAAAAATTACTTAACATTTTTATATTTTTTACTGAGGGAAAAATAAGGGGTTTTCGTTCTTGAATTGAGGAGGCGAAAGCATACTTCCGCCCACCACATTTTTTGACATGGGTGCCCCCTTCCTACGCCCTTGAACAATTGTTTCAGTCATCAAAAATTCATTAATCGTGAGTTAGATTCATTTCGGTTGTTAGCATACTAAGGCATATCTAAAGGTTTAGTCGCATTGTTGAGTATTTTTTATTTATTTATTATTTTTTTTGTTATTATGTTAATCGCATAACACACTTTAGAAGCAAAATTCTCTGTCACTTACTTCGGGGTATTTGACTGCGGCTGACTGTAGGTTCGTACGCTCGGCAGACACAGGGATTGAAAAAAGGTTTATTCCCCAGAAAGCATGTCAAATTGACCACAATTTTTACACAGTTTTATGCACAAAAAGCCACATTTTCCAGTTTTCCCTCACTTGCCAAAATTTATCTGGAAGCAGCTTCCCAGATCCCCTGTTTTTCCAACTAGGATCAGATAGACAGCTTTTTGCTTTCATTCGATAGAGATTCATTCTAAACTCTTGGTGGGGATGACTTAAAATATAGGCTTATGTCCATGCCTCCAGTCTATTGGTGACATCGGAATCTCTCGAAAGTCCCCATGTCAATCAGTCAGCAAGGCCGTAGGAACTCTGTGAAAGGAAATCGATTCTGCCGTTCCGACATTGACGTCATTAGCTATAGCCATGCCTACATGTCACCCAGGGCCTGACAAATTATGGAATTATTCATGACCAGCAGCTTGCCACATCAAATTACATTAAACGTTTAATGTACAATTCAAGTAAAGAGTAAAGCATAAAATAACAAAATTATATTCCAAAGTAACAAAATGATGAAACTGCTTAAAACACCTTCTACTAGCTCGTTTGGACAATTTCAAAGTATCACCTTAATCCGATTCCTATAGGCCAAGTGTCCAGCTCCGTTCTAAGACCTAAATATAACATTGGTGCAACGACGACAATGGTGCGTTACAGAAAAACAGGGAGAGTTCACCTGTTGACGTTAAAAACATGAATATTATTGGAAAGGACTTTTTGTAAACTAATAAACTTGCAAGTACTAAGTTTGGACGACGAATGCACGTCTTTCAATTTGCAGCAAACTTGTTTAGCTTGTAGAGATGGCGTCCTACACATATCGATCAACTTAAAATTGGATTAAGTTTGTCGCTAAACTTAAAGGAAGACGCTCATCAACTCCAAGTATATTTTTGGTTGGGGGCAACCAAAATTCTCAATTGGTGACTGTTCTTTGATTGATATCAGAGTCAGAAAATTCAAAGATGCGGAGTAGCTCATAATCACAGCACACGGAAAGAGCGTTCTGATTGCACATTAGGGCCTTGTATGCTCACCAGGATGTGGCCCTTGGCAATAAATTAGGCAACTGTGTCTGCGCAATGAGAAGCTCAAGACAGTTTTGGAAGGGGCTATGGGCTAATTAGTTGTGAGAGTTGGAACTGTTTAGGATGAAGAAATTTGCCCTCGAGAGACGTGAAAGAAAGTAGAATTTTAGATACATTTTTCCAAGGCAGATAACAATTGAACTAAATATGAAACTTAAGCACCCGACTCGCTCAATTTACATATTGGAAAATTCCACTTGGGTGGAGGGCTAAGTCAGGTATTGAAAAGTCAAATCCAATAATTACATTATCACAAATATGGAAACATTTATGTACAACTAAATATTTCTAAACCTAGCATGTTTCTATTTCCTCTCGTTTTTTTATTCGCGCCATGTAACGAAGTTTGATTACTATAGACACGCACCCATCGTCCTCATATGTTTGACAAACACACCTAAAGTTAATATACCCTATTTTAGACATGATGTTTCAACAGTTCACAAGTTAAATTCTGTGGCATTGCACAATACAGCGACGGATGGATTTGCTCATGAGTCCATGAAGCCACCACCTGTAAGATGAATTATTATCCTTTTTAAAAGATAAGGAACGTTATTTTTACGTACTTATTCCCATAGTTCCCTAAACACCTCCGCTATGCAGTCAACAGTTTTCAAACGCAGTTTCGCTTGAAGATTTAAGGTCGTTGTTCTTTTTTTCAGGCATAGCATGAGAAATTTCTGCGTATGTCACTGCATCATTGGTCCTCACTGGCAAAGAATCTGGTGGCGCTATGGATTGAAGATAATGAAGGTCAAGCTCTGCATACGTCACCGTCTGTCCTGGCTTCCTATTGGCTACAGCGTCCTGCGCAGTATCGGAACTTACTTTCGTTTCATTGGGCGAAGAAGATAACTTTGCTTCTTTTTCATCAGGTGTTCTTTGAATAATTTCCTCTGGGTTATAATCTGAAATCAAATTTTCGTAATGAGGCTTACCTCTTGGTAAAGAAATTTGGAGGTGACCCAAAGAATTACTTCTTGATAATGCGCGTGTGTTATTGGACTTACTGCCGTGATACTGTGGAATGTCCCTAAAGGACATAGGAAAATTATACAAATCTTCGCTCAATGGGCGGCTTTTCCTATAAGGCTGTCTCTCATTTAGTTTGTTTCTTAAACACACTTGATGGGCAGATATTATCGGGAAGTTACTTTCCGAACGCCTCTTGATACGTTCGTTGATGTTCAGTCTTTTGGAAGGTTTAATGTAATGCCTTTTGATAAATGTTTCGGAGCTTCTGTGATCTACAACAGTGGTGTGTATCGGCATCCATCTTAATTCATCAATTGAACCGTTTCCTTTCCGTTTCTGTTTTACGTTTACGTATATAGCGGCGATACAAACTGCTAACACTATGCCACCAATAAATGCGAGAAGAGCTAATAATAGTGAGAAATAATGCACCTCATGCAGAGGAATACCGGGAGAGGACTTGTCTCCATATTCTTCGTTTGCATCAAACGGATCTACAAAGTCACTTGGCAGAAGAAGGGTAAATGGAGCTGACATCATCATCATCCCTGCGTGACTTTCAATACCGCAAACTACCGAGCTACCGTTCAGGTTGCTATGGTAATCCATAAACGTTAACATTTCTCCGTCGTTCTCGAATGTCACACTCATGTTGTTTTCGTCCTCGTTCGATGTAGTACTTCCATGTTTGTTAGATGAATCATCCTGGTAGTCCGGGGGGTTGCTTGAATATATTCGTTTACCATCTAAATACCAAGAAAAATGTCGATCTGTTTCGGAAGGTAAGCTACTCACGACACAAATCAGACGTATATCTTCTCCTGCTGTGCTCTCACCCTGCGAGGCTAATAAACGAACCGATACGTTCGCAGGCATGTGGAAGGTTGACACGTTGCATTGGCCTCGCGGTTGATAATATTCGTCATAAGCCACACAGGCGAATAAGGCCCCGAAGTCGCTCTCAATCAGTGTCCTTTGTAATCTCACTGCGAGAGAAGGGGCGAAAAGACCGGCTGATACGAATAACATTTCCTTGTTTATGTACCAAATAAGTTCAACCTCTTTCTGAGGGTAAATAGACTGTGGCGGTATTTGGCAATAAAATTCAACGGTGCTGCCAATGTTTGGAACTAACGGTCCGTGAACAGCACACTCGACATCGTACACACCTGATTCGGATACATTTAGTTGATGGACATCTACCCACGAGACAAGTTGATCATGACCTAGATACCCACACCGGTATTCCCCAATGTCGATAAACGATAGATTTCGAATAATCAGATCGTAGGAATTATCTAGTCTCGATTTATTTGAAACTGAAATTCTGTTACCGAATCTGCTCATTACGGGTGGATGGTTGTAGTAAACTTGCTCGTTCTGTGTTAGATAGATATCTAAGTTCACTCCACTGTAAAACCAATAAGCATCCACTTTGTAAGCCGGTAGTTTACATGGTAATATCGCGGTGTCTTTTACTTCATAAGTGAATATCCCAGCACTCACCAAAATTGCGCACCAGCACAAAAGCAAATAAGGAATGATGTAAATCACATTGCTAGAAGACATATTCACTCACCTCTCGCATTACTCTTCCATTTTAGAAAATGATTGTCTAATTATAACCGAAGCCTAACATAGCAAGACCGCCACATCCAGAATTAAATGAGAATTTGAGGCCTCAACCAGTGATACCGGCACTCTATGGTAAATACAGAATTCCGATAAAATACAAATTGCCTGTCTATCTCACAATTATAAAATAAACACTTTTCCTCTGAAACTTGAGTCTGTCGAATGATTCCTTTCCATCGATATTTAAACTTATCGACTCTGACAACGGCGTTGTCTCTACACAGAGAGATGCGGCTTTGTTACCGCATAACTAAAATTGTTACAAATATTGACAACGTCAGCGATTTTAGTTTTTGAAAGTTCGATAACAAATCATCGGAATCTTTAACGGCTTACATTTAATTGCTGATTATCCCACCGTTCTTCAACGTTGTATCTCCGACCAGATAGTTGTAACTTGTACACCATCCGCGACTGGCGACAAATAACTTGGTGTCGCTGAAATATCCTCGCCGCAAAGTGCTCGCAGTTGTACCAGGGAGTTGCAACTCCCTGGTTGTACATATGTATCACTCAGACGTCGTAAATCCAGCATTACATAGCTTCTCGGTCTCCACAGATAAACATAACGTGAATCACGACCTCAAACTATTTGAGACACAACAAAAATAATTTTTTACAGCGGTAATAAACAACTTCTTGTGGTCTATAACATTAACACTTCAGTCGTTTGCATGAAATAATCCGTCATGCAATTTCTTGACACACTGGATCTACCGACTCCAGCGATAGATTTGTCGTCACCTGTTGGTTACACTAAATTGACTTATGTAAGAGTTTTGCTCAAACGTTTCATGTCTCCAGAAAAAAAAAAATCACACGATCCATGCACAGGGTCCAACGAAAAGCTAGCCTATAGCCTTCATGAAGCCCGGGAAAACTGGCAGTATAGGCTCTGACTGAAGAGAAACGACATGACAATGTGCTTGTTTGACTTTTTAAACACAATAACACCCCGCGATCTCTGAAGCCTTGCTAACAAGAGGATTATGGTGGGATCCAATGATGTTGCCCACCAGTATCAGAACCAATGAACCCAGGAGGGGAATGAATCATCACTTCCAAATTCCACGAGCTTATTGCAAACAAGTGGTAAATGTGGGGTCAGCCGCAGAGGTCAAGTTCATAAAAAAGTCAAAACGTGAATTTTCCATAAAGTCAGCACCTCAAGAGAGCGTCCCAGGCTCCATAGTAAACAAAGCGATTATTGAAAGGTTTGATATGACACTCATACACACAGCAGCACAGCTACGATTTGGTAAATTAATTCACAGGGAAAATTATCACCGTCTGGGCGTCATTACTCCATCTCCTCAGCTGTTGCTGTCCATAAAACATGCCTCGGCTTCTGAATCGCTCCCGTAGCGAGGAAAGTTTTGGAAAGCAATCATTTTCATCTCTTAGTCCAGGGCCGTAGCCAGCGGGGGGTGGGTGGGGTGAGGCAAGTTGCCCCCTGAGATTTCCGAATTGTAAATGAAAGTTTGGGTACTTGAGAAAAAATACTGAAATACCGAAAATTGACTGTCTTAATTATGGATCAAGTTAAGGCCCTTAGAACCTGCGAAATCTCATGTTAGGGTTCCTTTTTTCTCCTAGTTTTCCCAGGGAGGTCCCCTCATACCCATTAAAAGCGCGTTCATGACTGGTTTAGTCTCTCTGATATATGAACGAATCCTTTTTTTTTCCTGCATATGATGCACAATTTTAATGCATCTGAATAATATACGTTATCTAAAGATCTTAAGTATTATTTCACATACCGTGTCACAGGTTACTTTTGTAAAATAAAACATGCTACAGGTTCGTTTTAAAATATAAATTTGTTTCTAAAGCATACCCCCCCCCAAAAAAAAAACGTTTATATGCAACACGTAGCCTACAAGGTTAAAGAATGTGTCATTTTCCTCCATATGGGAGCTGGACCAACAATTTTTGGAGGGTCTTCCTTGCGGCTATTCACCAACCGATGGTGGGTCCCCCCACTTGCGTACTAAGAGGGGGAAACACGCACAGTGTACCAGCCTTCTAGGGGTGACATGCCACAGCCGAAATATTCGCTGTATAAGTATAATTTGTAAACATATAGTCGGTTCAAAACTTTACCAAAGATAGCACCATCTTACATCTAAGCCATCACAGACAAAAACTTCAAAGAGTAGTGCTATAACCCCCTCCTTTAGCCTTATACCCAGCCAAAACTAAGAAAAAGTATTACAAAAATACTGACAACTGCTAAACATACAATCAGTGCAAAGTTTTGCCAAAATAACACCATTTTTGCACCACAGCCAATTTACATAAATGTTATCCCTCTCCTGAGTACCCTTCCCAAGATGTACTGTATTTTAAAAAGCGGTGCTTCAAAACGTTGCTCCGCTGGTCGCCCCG
>WURT03667337.1:0-17660 GCA_009936505.3 Holothuria glaberrima | reverse complement strand
AAAACAATAGGGTTCTTCCTCTCGACATGACAAATCTACATACCAAATATGAAAAGTGTCGGTCATTCCTATCTTGATATATCGCGATTAAAAGCCAAGGGTCACAAACACATACACATTCGCACACACGACATCACCATCACATAGATTCCTTGCCTGCCTTCGGCAAGGAATCAATAACTACTTTTTAAAATGAGATATCTTGAGTTAGGAGAAAAGTATTGCTAAGAGATTCGAAGGTCATGGATTGGAAGTTTTTTTCTTGCGCATGAGACCCTTGTGAAAAGTGACTGGAATATGCCTTCAAAACTTTTTATTTGCACTTTCACTTCTACACCACTTTCTACTCTGTCAATTCCAATTGCTCATGACTGCCACATATTTCAACACATTTCTTGGCACAAATTTTTGGAGAGAGGATTAACTCAGTGCAGTGGAAATCTAAAAATGTGTCAAAAAGAAGCTTTTCAAAATATTTTGGTCAGAGAATAACTTTGATTTTGTATTGTTTATACATGTTTTTATCCTGAATATGATATCAATATTTGGGCAAAAAGAATGCCTCAGTTTCCAAAAAGTTAACATCAACTAAACAGCATACATTTCTGAGCTACACTGGGTACAGAGTTAGAGTTTGATGAGGTTTTACTGCTCAGTTTCTAGCCAATTGGTTTCAGTCGGGCCTGCCTTGGCCTTTTTTCCAGTTGTGGTCTTGGCCTTTTTTCCAGTTGTGGCTCACTGGCTTGTTTTCCCTACTCCACTGCTTAAGCTGAGCACCAAGCACAATGGCAGTAGGTTCCATTTTAAAGTCTTTGGTATGACCCGTTTAGGATTCGAACCCCAGACCTTCCGGCTGCAAGTCTGATGCTCTAACCACTTGATCATGCAGTCGGCAGTTACACTGGGTACAACAAGTCTTCTTAAATTGTCTTTTTTAAAATATCTGTGATAAGCAAATGCATTTCTTAGGTATGGGGAGTGAAAGCTGAAGTAAGTATGTAGTCCTTTACCACAAAGTGGATTGTGGTCTCCATCAATGGGAAACCTGATGGTAGGCCTTGAAGGTGTACATGTAGAATCTTCACTTTGGAACCCTGCTTTCTCCTATAGCATAGAGCCAGAATAAAGAAAATATGAATTAAAGGATTCATGATGAATTTGAAACACAATCAATTCAGAAATAGGATTCTTTTAATGTGTACCTAAAGTCTTGAATTTCAAAAAGAAAATACGTTATAAAGCTTGAAAAATGCATCCACATGGTCTAACTCCTATTTTCACAGGACATTCCTGAGCTGAGATATAAAATGCTGTTCAAAGGTTATTCATTCATTTTAAAATGGTAGATAGCACAACAATTAATGATGTCATTCTTGTTACTCAAATTACCGCCTAAGTTTTTCTTTGTCTTTCTGAAAGCCACTGTACCTTGTGCCGAAATGTAATCACTGCCTTACCATTAAAGGATGACTTGGCTATACAGCCAGCTATACAGCCCTCTCCATAAAACAGAAAACAGTAAATTTTTTCAAGGTCACACTGTATAAACATCTTAAATTCAAAAGGAAACAAAAGCAGGTAATGTGAGTTGTACAAGAAAGAAATCACAAATTATTGTGCAATGGACTGTTTTAAATTAAGTGAACAATTTATTTCAATATTTTATATCTCAGAAACAGAGAAAGCTATGAAGATTAGAGTTGGATCAATGTGATTCATTTTTCAACCACTAAAACAACCATTCTTGTAATTCTAGATTTCTGATCCCCTTTAAAGCATGGTTACACATTTTAGCGAGGGTACAGTATATGTATGATTATTATTGATTGTGACAAAGAAGGCCTAAACTAAAACAACACTGGCAATTTGGCCCAGCAAGGGGGAAAAAATTGCCAATAATCAACTCATCATCATGGGCCACAAGCCGGGGGAGGGGGGGGATATCTGCCCCCATGGAATTGGATGGGGGATATGTACACCATATCCTCCCATGCAAGCAGCCCGGCAGATTCCAAAATTAGTACACTTAACCCTTTTCTAGACTTTCTACAATAGGCCTATTTATTTTTTTAGGAAAAACTTCCGACAGTTGTCATAGTATCACATTGCAGAGCTGTAAAGGGCAGTTTCCAGTGATCGGGGGGGAGGGGGAGGGGAAAGGGGGGTATTTTTGTCCAAAACTTTCTATGCTAACCGATGGTGGTACTCCACTTATGGTGAGCCAAATGCCCAATAATTCAATATACTTGGTTTATCAGTTGATAAACCAAGTTTATTGACCGATAAGCCAAGTTTTATTTGATAAACCAAGTTTTATTTGATAAACCAAGTTCATCGGTCTATAAACCAGGTTTATCGCATTTCTCACTTTAAAAGTCAATAAACTTGGATTTTCGAATTATTGAGCATTCGGTGTTGATAAACCTGGTTTTTTGACTGATAACCTTGGTTTATCAAACGATAAACCTGGTTTTTCGATTTGATAAACCAGATTTATCACTTTTCTGGTAATAAACTTGGTCTTTCTTATTGAAGTGATAAACTTGTTTTATCCATCTGATAAACCAGGTTTATCAAAAACTTGGCTAATCAGTTGATAAATTTGGTTTATCAAAGCCAAATGCCCAACACTTTGATAAACCAGGCTTATCAATCCAATAAACCTGGTTTATCAGACGATATACTGGGTTTTTTTATTTGATAAACCTGGTTTATCACTTTGTTTATCACTATCGGATTGATAAACCTGGTTTATCGATTTGACAAACCAAGTTTATCACAAAACTTGGCTTATCGGTTGATATACTTGGTTTATCGATGCCAAATGCCAATAATTCCATAAACTTGGTTTATTGAATGATAAACGTGGTTTATGGACCGATAAACCAAGTTTATTATTCCATAAACTTGGTTAATCGGTCAATAAACCAGGTCTATCATTCGATAAACTAAGTTTATCGACTGATAAACCAGGTTTAAGGGTTGATGAACCAAATTTCTCGAATTATTGGTCACTTGGCTTGCCACACCTGCTTCGATAGTGCCACTGACTATATCCAGAAATCAGAACACTTTACCTTTTTCTACATCTACAGTAGGCCTATTTTTTTCAGGAAATACTTCAGACAGTTGTCATAGTGTCAAGTTGCAAAGCCTGGAAAGGGCCATTTCCGGTGATCTGGGGGTTGCCCATTTTTGGCCAAAATTTTCTACGCTCTGTGCTAATCGAGGGCACTCCGCTTAGATAGTGCCACTGACTATATATCTGAAAATCAGACCACTTTACCTAAAATAGTCTTTTACAATAGGTCTATTTTTTTTAGGACGTGCTTCTGACAGTTGTTATAGTATCACGTTGCAAAGCCTGGAAAGGGCCATTTCCGGTGTTCTGGGGGTATTTTTGGCCAAAATTTTCTTTGAACACTGTGCCAACTGATGGTGGCACTCTGCTTAGATAGTGCCACTGGCTATATCCCCCACTTTCAAAGGCAGATCCCCACCCAGGCTCATCATCCTACACTTTCAATTAGACAGCAGTTTTACATACCACATCTTGTACAGGGTACGTTATCATTAATCTTTTCTTCCTATACGTAATGTGAAGAGAGACAGGATATTGTTCTTCAACTAACACTGAAAATGTAAACATGTTCCCATGTGTGTGACTGTATAAGAGCAAAAACTTGTGTCACAATGTCTCCCCATAGACTGATGTCACAAAAACACTGTGACAACAAAAAGTCAGCCATATAAAGTAGACATCAAACTAATCTTGTGCAGCATGTACCCTGTGCACAAAACAGTATCTAGGTCAAAGTTTCAAACATAAAGAGCATTCTTTTCAAAGAATGTTTTCTTGATGATGGCCAAAGTTTTTTACATAATTGTCTAGGAAAATTGCAGGCCCTACAGTTTTTTTTTATCAATTTCCAACATACATACAACGTAGGGCTAAATGGGTAAATTTCTGAAATTGTTCAGAGGAAATGTTGAACTTGGGGGCCCAACATACCAAATTGTGCAGTGCTCATTTCATATCTGCCGGGTGACTAAAGATTTTACAATAGAGTTAAATTCTTGAGATCGTAATATAAAGCATTAAACCAAACATATGTAGTCTACATTCAGACCTAGTGCTTCCACCTACATGTATGTAAAATTGATTGCTAGTAGTGTCCCTGAGAAAATATTCTCTGAAAAGAAGGAACAAAACATTTTACACTTTAACCCATACTGTGTGTACACAACGTTGTTCTTGTGTGTACCAAGTTTGACATCCAAATGGCAGCACAGGTAAAACTAGACATTATGATGCCACATGAAGAACCTCTATTGAGCAAGCCTACTCAACTAAAAACTTGGTCAGTTAGTACCTAACCGCATCCAAACTTATGCATGTTTGATTGATCACATTATATGTCAAATGTTAAAGGCAATATGGCAAACCAGGAAGTTGCTACAGCAACTCCCTACCCAAACATATATTTAGGAATAGCCCTAAGAGTTCTAAATACAGTTGATGACTGCTCTTTGACTGACATTCAACCAAACAATATAGCTCTACTCTGGTTGGTCATTATGACAATACAGTCAGTTGTGTTCTTAATTAAGCCCACACACTGTGTGTCAATTATTATATGGTATAAAGCACTCAATGATTTAACTCAGTGCAGGCTATGTACAAACTGTGGCTCTGTCTTGGAGGTGTGCTTTACAGGTGCTCTCTGTTTAAACTGGAGGAGGTTTAGGTGGGAAAATTTCACTGCCTGGAATGCGATTAGAGAGATTTTAAAGATTAAGGAACCAAAAATTGGTTTCCTGCTTTTGTTACATTTGTCAGAATGTAGTACTTTTAAGATTGCTATGGCTGTCAAGTTGCAAGGCTAAATGTAGGTCAAAAGTTAAATCTTGCAAAAGTCACAAACTCCTACACCATACATCCAATCAAGTTCAAACTGGTGGTATACTTGACAATGTAAACTTGTGTAAGTGATTGTGTCACATGTCATAGGTCAGAAGTAAAATGTCACATATAAAAACTGTTTGATGCTCCTTTTCAAAGACAAAAACCTGTCATTTTTTCCCTCTGTGAAATATATTTAAGTTTTCTTATAAATTATCAAACTTTCAAATAAACGTTCTTCAAAAATTCACAAAATGTAGCAACAAATTGCATCTAAGGATGCTAAAATATCCAAAAATTTTCCAAAGGGGAGAGAAACACTCTTATATCCCATCCCATACCACGGCCGCAGCCTGGGCAAATCTTGGGGGGGGGGGCAGTTCATGAAGTGGTATGCCTACATGAAGTGGTATGCCTACAGGTAATTAACACCCAGGTGGACCCTTCACTTTCCACATGTTCTGGGTACCATCACTAATGAGAAGGCAAGAGGTACTGTCATCCTATACTCTTCAAGGAATATTTGTCTTTGTAAGGTGGCCTTGATGCAAAATGGTGCTTTCTTTTTAAAGCTTCATAAAGCAATGCAATGTTTAGAAATCATTGTTATCTAGTGATTTTGTCTATCCTGTTAGTGTGTACTGTGTAGTTGAAGTGCATATTGCCTAGGGGGTGGAAATACACCTCTATGAGAAATTTTTCTTGTTTTAACTTTTCCTAGATCCAAAATAGTGCTATCTTTGGTGAAGCTTTGGACTCATAACATGATCATAATTTATATTTACTGAATTCTTCAGCTGTGGCATGCATGGCACTTCTACAAGGCTGGTACCCGGTGCAGGCTTCCTTCTAGTACTCTTAGTATGACACTTGGGGAGCCACCATTAGTAGGTGCATAGCCATAGTGTAGGCCTTGCAAGAAAATGGGGAAGCATGCTTTACTTTTACATTTTATGTTGTAGAAACAAATTTAGATTTCAAGAAGGAAAGTTAGATTTGATTTAAAGGGGAAATGCAATCACCTCAACTTGAGTTAGTGCACCTGGACATCCTATTTCATGAATGGCTCTTAATGATCATGTTACAATGTGTCTCTCACTGCATGAGTTCAGAAATTTACATAGGTAGACTAACTCCTTGGTGTACCTTGAATATGCAATATTTATGTTTTTAACATATGAAAGATACTTGAAGTGAAACAAGGGAATATTAGTGAGGTTTAGCAGTTGTTCAAAATAAATCTGCCGTGACTACTTTTGCCCTTTAAAGTTACTTCACAGGCTTGTTGAGTTTAGCCAATAATTAAATTTATAATCATTGGCTATTTTATCTTTAACCAGTGTATATGGTGGTGTATTCATTGGTGTTTCTTACAGAAAAAGATGGTTTATTTGTCAGGCAGAGGAACCCACATAAGAATGCATCCATAGCAGGGGTCCTGGATTTCCCCCGAAAAATTTGGGGGGAAAAAGAACCCTTAAATGTGATTTTTCAGGTCCTTTGGGCCTTGATTTCATAATGTGGACAGTGTAATTTTCAGTATTTCTGTATTTTCTCAAGAAGGCCAACTTTTACTTAGTTTGGAAATCTCAGGGGGGAGGGGGAGCAGCAGCCCTCTGCCCACCCCCTGGCAGGATAGAGCCCTGCTTACCTCCAAGATGCCATATTCCAAAACCCAGTATCAGGTTGGGCATGTGCCCTGTTAGCCTACTAGAGCAGTAAAATATACACTGGTTCTAAACCAGAAAGCCAAAAGGCTTAGTGATTCCTTGCCGATGAAATAAAAGTCTATTACTGTGAGTGTTCGAATTAGAAAAAAAATAACATGCACCTGTGCATGTGACTTAAAACTTTACCTGCACAAAGAAATTGTACCATTTTGATCTCAGATGGCCCCAAATAACCTTTGACTTTCACCAAAAATGATCAGCACCATTTATTCAATATGGGCCCTCCACATACTAGGTATGAGATTCATCAAAGTTTTCCTGCTTGTGATACAGTGTTAACAAGGTTTTAACCCTTTTGACCCAGTGACCCCAGATGATCTTTGCCCCCACCAAAAACAATAGGATTCTTCTTCTTACCATAACACATCAACATACCAAATATGAAATCTATCCAAGCTTCCTACCTTGAGATATCGTGTAAACAAGGTTGTCAGATTTTGATCCCTGGTGACCCCAGATGACCTATGACCTCCACCAAAAACAATAGGGATCATCTACTTGATATGGGCAATCTTCATGCCAAGTATGAGATCCCTTGGCTTTAGCATTCTTGAGATACGGTGTAAACAAGCAAAGCGTCACATACACACACACGCATGTCGACTTAACATACACTGTGAGGACATCTTTGTTATTTCCTTAGTGTTTGCTTCCTTAACCCTAACTTTAACAATAGACTGTCTTTTGTTAAACTTCTGAGGACTTGAGGACGCACGACATCACCATCGCATAGATTCCTTGCCTGCCTTCGGCAAGGAATCAAAAATGGCTAAACTACAACTTTCCAACTACTCAAATGTGATACATACACAGCTCACCCTGTGGTCATCTATAGGTAGACTGGGGTTCCTGTCTATTTCACGGCTACTTATGGCTGGAATTCTGTATTTACAAAACAGAAAAATTTGTTTATGATTGAAGATGAAAATTAACAAGAAAAGATCAAGCCTGCAAAGATCTGTGAAAATCCTTCATAGCCTTCATGCCATACCTCCCACCACTCACCTGCTTTGTATGAATATTTGTGTAAGATATCACATGGCAATAAACAGTTATGCTATATGAAAAATTTTGCACTATGAAAGATTGTTACTTGAGTTTCCCTTCAAACAGTCACTAGTTTTAAAAAGCTCCTCAAGTCTCACCTGTTCTAACTGTACATTTGCGTTTCTTTTTCTATTTTTCAGTACTTTGATCTTTTGGAGTTAGCACTTTATAAATATTGTATGTATGTGTGTGTGCGCGCGAGCGTGCGTGCATGCATGCATGGGTGCATGCGTGTGTGCTTGCACGCGTGCATGCGCGAGGGTGTGTATGTATGTATCTGAATTTATTCCATATTTCAGGCTAGATTTGAAACTTTCAATATGTAGTAAAGATACATGAAGCAGAGTACCATCAATACAAAAAAGTGTTCATGTTTCAAAATGCTTAAAACCAATCAAATTTAGTTTCACCAACTTGCATTGCTGTATAATTAAGTGTGATGGGCAAAAGCAGACCTTTTTCTACACAATCTTTTGGGAAACAAACAATGCTCAGTGTTTTGTGAAACATGTTTTGCAGAACTGATTACCAATCGTAGCCTATCAGAAACCAGCCTGTGTTGAGAAAATTCTCTGTGACTCTGCCAAATTCAAATGACAAGAAGCTCCCTTTTTTCATATTAACTCAGGCTAATTCAGTTGTAAAACCATCAACACATGTGGTTCAGAACTTTTTATCTTTTTGCGTGTGCACTAACAAATATGGCAGTTAAATGCAACAGAGATTAACTTTTGATGTCCATGTGTACAAAACTTTTTGCCTTCTCAAAATGACCACGGTGCAAATGTAGCACAAACTTAATGCACTTTCAACAAAATACTGCAATGAAGAACTTAATTATATTGCAACTTCCATTCATATTACTACAAGTCTGCAATGTTTGGTTTGTTACAATGGCTAAAATGGTTATAATTACTGTTCATACAATATTTTATAAAAGAAAATGGTTAACCCTGTTCTGCACTGGGGTGGCACCAGCAAGGGGGCATGCCCCTCCCTCAGGGAAATTTTCCAATTTTGCCCTTAGGAGGGCAGATTCTTCAATAAAACCAAAAACTCATCAATTCCCTCAATAAAAACCCATTTTTTTTAACTTTCTTTAATAGCCAGAATGCAAAAATGCATTTAGGTTTCGATGAACTCATTTTGGTAGACTTAAGCTTCATTCAGAACTACAAAAGGTTCTACAATGTTAATGTCCTCAACCAATATCAACACCATGTATGAGAAGTTGCTATGATATCTACCTTGAAATATAATGCTGACAGGTTTTTTCAGACTACTTTATCTCTGATAAAATGAAGTGACCTTTCACAGAACACATACACATCAACAACATTATGATAATCAAACATCATGTATAAAGTTTCTTTGAGTTTCAAACCATAAAATATCCTGTAATGAAAGTTCTTTAAATGTTGACCCTCAGTGATCCTATGACCACTGCCAAATACAGTAGGGCACTTTCACTCAAAGTTATGCACCTACATGGCTAAGTATGGAAAGTATATGTGCTTCCTTTCTTAAAAAGTTGTCTACAAGCTTTTCAGAGTTTGACCTCTGGCTTGAGACTATCCATGCTTCCTATCTTGAGGTACTATAACAAACTGTTGTAACAAGGTTTTCAGATTATGACATCTGATGACTCCAGATGACCCTTGACCTCCACCAAAATTAAAAGGGTCCACCCTACCTGATATAATGCATCTACATGCTAAATATGGGGAGCATCCATTCTTCCTGTCTGGAGATATGGTGTTAACAAGGTTTTAAAATTATGACCTCCCAAATGATACAATGCATCCACATGGTGAACATGAAGAGTATCCATGTTTCCTACCTTGAGATACAGTGTTAACAATGTTTTCAGGGTTTGACCTCTGGTGACCTCAGATGACCACTGATCTCCTATTATACATACTATGTATGACTACTTTCCATGCTTCCTATCTGGAGAAATTGTATTAACAAGGTTTTCAAAGTTTTACCTATGATAACCCCTGGTGACCTTCAACCTCCACCAAAAATAAAACTGTCTTTCCTCATGATGCAATGTATCCACATGCTAAGAATGGAGATTACATACTAGCCAACATTGCCATCCCAGAAAATGGAACATGTAGCAGATGAACCACTGTGTGCTGGTAAAGCGCACAGACGTACCATACCGACAACGAGCGCCTGTATGTACAAACATACGAAGGACTGTGTTATAAGGCTTGTGATTTTCTACTTCCACTTTATTCATACTAAGTTCATTCATAAGGGGCGAAGAGGGAAGAGGATGATTTCACGAGTCCCTTTTCCTCTCTAAATGTTGACAATACTGTATGTGGAAATCACTTAGGTGTATGCAAAGATTAATGTCAGTTTTTTCCAAGTTGTTGTTTTGCGATTTTCCAGATCATTTTTAGTATTAGTATATTTTTAATACTAAAAGTCAGAAAATTGGAACGTTCTGATTTTTATGGGCTTTAAAGCTCAGAAAACGGAACAGTTCTGCTTAAAACGTAATGGTTGGCAAGTATGAGATTATCCATGCTTCCTATTTTGAGATATTGTGTAAACAAGGTTTTCAGAGTTTGACCTCTGGTGACCTCCACCAAAAAACAAAAGGGATCTTCCTCTCAATATGAGGCATCCATGTACTAAGTATGAGAACAGTCGCAATTTCTCTTCTTGAGATATCGTGTAAACAAGCTAAGTGTCACAAACACACACATTCACGCATACATACACACGACATCATGACTGCATAGGTTTCTCGTTCATCGAAACCAAAAATCAAACTTTTCACTTTTTTTTTCCAAATACTTCTACATTTTTCATATTTGCATCAATAAAATCCCAAATTTTAATTTGTCAATGAGAGCCGAAAAGCTTTTGGTACCAGAAGTTTACTGAAAGTTTTGTTTTCAACATCCTTTCAGAAACCTGTTACCAAATTAAAGATTGGATGGTAGTCAACAAACTACAACTTAATCAATCCAAAACCGAGTTCTTTATTGCTGGTTCCTTAAGATCTATTTCCCGTCTTAACACTGTAATACTTGATCTGGGTGATGTACAGATAACACCAACATCGTCACTAAGGAATCTGGGAATCATGTTTGACCCTGGGATCAACCATGACTGATCAGATTTCCTCCATTGTAAAATGTATTAATTATCATTTTCGCAACTTATGATGCATATGCCGCTTTATGGATGAAGCTACCTGTAAACTAGCGGTCCAGGCGCTCATTTTCTCCAGATTAGACTGTGGTAATGCTTTGCTGTTAGGAGCCACTGAACACGATTTAACGTTACTTCAAAGATTGCAGAATAGAGCTGCTCGACTTACTCTTTTTGTTGGACGTGAATACCCTAGTGCTACACTATTGCAACCTCTTCACGGGCTTCCAGTCAGGACTCGTATTAATTTTAAAATTATCGTTAATGTTTACAAGTGCTTGCACTCTCAGGCCCCAAACTATCTTTCTGAACTCATCATTCCGGCAACTTCGACTTACCCTACTCGATCCTCTTGTGACAAACTTTTGCTCCACATTCCAAAGACACGAACAGTTTTTGGTGACAAAGCGTTCCAGACAGCTGCACCACGCTTATGGAATAATCTCCCACGAAACATCAGGGAGGCCAGTTCCCTTCCAATTTTCAAGCCCCGACTAAAAACTTACCTTTTTGGTTGATAAATTAGCATGTTGTGTTGTTTTTTTCTTTCTTGAGCTTAATATTTCTTTCCTTGTCTTTTTGTTTATTTTTATAATTGTTTATAGTTTGCATTGTACATTTGTTTTTTTAAAGCGTTGTGTTCATTGTTAGGGCGCTATATAAATGCTCTTTGGTATTGGCATTGCCTGACTTTGGTCTGCTGGCCACATAAGGGAGCTTGCCCCTCCTGCCAGGCAAATGCTGGCACCACCCATTTTTGTGTTCAACCCAGTTGCTCACCTTTGCGTATCATCAAGTGTCATAGTGACAGATTTGTTTTCACTTTCTGTTCAAATAAAAAGAAAGAAAATCTAAAATTTATCATTCGGAGAACTGAATAAGCATTGCTACTTCAATTAGATGCTTATATCATAGATGTGTTGCATATTAAGTGGGTTTATTTCTAACATCAATGGGTTTTCATGTTTCATTAATGTATTAAAGAAAGACAATCACATTCATTTTTAATAAATTCAAGTTAGCAGTAATGCACAATGAACCAGACTCATTCAGGAAATGATCACATGAAAAAGAAAAACTATGTGAAAACCCTTGACCAATCAAAAGATAAATAACCTAAGTCTCCTTGAATTATTGTATAATGTTATCACTATCTCTGGAACCTTACTCCAAATGAACTTTGACATCCATCAAAAATAACAGAGAATGGAGTTCTTCTACTCATGATGGACTACTGACACAATAGGAATGGGATCCATCACACAAGGCTTTTATTCTTGAGATATCTGTTTTACAAGGCTTTCTCATATAACCTCTAGTGACCTCAAATGACCTTTGACATCCACCAGAAACAATAAAATCCTTTAACTCAATATGGCCAGGTAAGCCACATACATGTCACTTAAGTAATCCCTCAAATTTCCAGGGTCCGATCACTATTCCAATGGGTCATTACTCCGAAGGGTCTTATTCCAAATGAAATATTTGGATCGTTATTCTGAAAGGCCATTATTCCGAAGGGTCTTACTCCAAAGGTTGGTTATTCCAAATATCATGTTAGGGTCATTATTCGGAAAGGTCATTATTCAGAAACAAGAATTAGGGTTGTTTTTCTGAAGGGTTGTTATTCTGAATAGAACAAAAGGGTCGCCATTCTGAAGTCATTATTTCACACGGTCGTCGTTCCGCAGGGTCAATGTTCTCAATTGACAATACGGGTTGTTATTCCGATAAAACATAGGGGTTGTTATTCCAAAGGGTGGACTTAGGCTTGAGTTTCCCCTTAGTTAATTTTTTGAGGTGTCTCTCTGGTCACTAATTACTTCCAACTAGTTCAAACTGATATCCTTTAAGTTCATTTTTTATATCCTCATAGTTCCCTTTTGTTTCCCCTCAGTTAGAAAAAAAAAAGAAACAAAATAATCTTTTGAACTTCCCTTGAGTTCAAACCGATGTTCCATAAGTTAAAAGAGTCCCCTGCATTGAAAAGTTCGCATCCCTGAAGCTAATTCGTTTGAAAATCCACCCTTAACCAGGGGTGAATTCAGCATTTCAAAAGAGGGGAAGAGGGGATAAAGGCTAGCTAACTCCATCACAGCAAAGTTCACACCAATGAGCATCAGACGTACTAAGCCTCCCTAGAGGAGGATGTGTAGGGAAAAACTTCAAAACGAGACACCACATGGTATTTCCAAGCTTTTTGCATTCAAAATAAGCATGCATATTTTACAGCAGCTTTGAGGCTTTTTTAAAAGAAAAAAAAAGGTGCCGACAACGGGTGGGGGGCCGGGGTGGAGCCAGGAAAGCCCCCACTGGCATTGTGCCTGTACAGTCTTGTTTCAGTCAGAATAACAACCCTTTGGAATAACGAACATCAATTCAAATTTACAACTTTTGAGATACCACATGAACAGTTTTCACAGTAGGCTTCTTGTGCTTGTAATGTGGCATTGATAATTAAGTATGACGTTACCTAAGGTTACATATCCCTTCTTGAATACTCTTCACACAAGGGAACGGTCAAAAACACATATGCACATGATTTGTATGACTGCATTGGTTTATTGAATGCAGCTGAAAAGTGGCAAATATAATTATGTTCAATTGTTTCAAAAGACAAATAACCTAATTCTCCTAGAAATATCATATGTTTTCATTATCTCTGGAGCCTTAGCTCAAATGACATCAATTGAAATGTGTTCAATTGGGGACAGCTCTCTTTTCCAACGTCTCTTTGTCCGACCTCTCTCCGCATTGAGGTTAGTGTTATAGAGAAAAGGTTAGGTTAGAACAAGCCCCCATCCTATCACTGTCCTTCATGCGCACATTCAGAATACAGAGACATCGGAACAACGAGACATCGGAACATAGAGGTGTAACCGTTCAATTGTGTCTGCATAACTGCACTGATTTGTTGATTACAACCAATAAGTGGCAAATATAATTATGTTCAATTGTTTCACTTCTTATCTCTGCTTTCACCACTAGATCAAAACTTCTTTGAAACATTTTGATACTTACTTAAGACAGTCAAAAGAAGGAAGAGCTCAAGCCAACAAGACAGGAATAAAAAGTTTAGATTAAACTTACCAATGACCGTCACATATCTTTTTTTATATTCAGCTATTACTGCAACTAATGGTTCACTTTCAATTGCAAAAAGACCTTCAAGGAGTCTGTCAACCTCACTGGCTGAAACCAGGTTCTTCCTTTCCAAAATTTCTAAGAATTTTAATGGGGATAGATTTCTTCCATCTGGAACTAAGGACTTCAGATCAAAATGATGTACCAGCTTTAAAATGTCAGCTTGTTCCAACTTTTCACACAATGTCAGTTTAAGCACAGCAAATGGTGTGAAGTACCTGGACAGAAGACATGTATTAAAAACATAGGGAATAATATGCTATCACCTGTGCAGGACCTCACAAGCTTCATGTACACATATATGACTGAACCACTTAGTTCAACCACCTTGGTAGCCATTTGTTCCCTTCCCCTAGTTACATCAACAGTAGCAGCTCTCTGCATGGTTCTGTAAATTTGCCATGGTGGACATCATCAAATAGAGATGCAAGAAAGATTTGGTTTAAATACATTATGAATTTGACTCCTTTAGCCTTTTTCCAGTTTTTACCCAGGCAATAGCAGATTTGCCCAGGTAACAAGGGACCAGATTGTGTTACAGTTATCTCTTTGATCACACTTGAGTTATGGCAGGGCCAGCAATGTAGAAACCACAGATTTAATGCACTTGGCTGAACTTACTGATTATGTAATCACTTTTGTGGACAAATAATTGAGAGTGTGTACTACACAAGCTCTGTAGATGCTGGTCGGCTGTTCAGACAGTATATGGTCAAGTTGTTTACACTTGAGAGGAAAAACCCCTGTATGGCAGAGTGGGCAAAATTACAAATTATTTGCCTGACTGGCTACAAAATCCTCACAACAGCCTAACCAAATGTGTAATATTCACATATATGATAACTCCCATATGCATTTGATGTTGAATTGAATTTCATGCATGTTTAATCACAGGTTAGAAAGAGCAAAGGGTGCCATATATCATATGTTATGACTAACAAATTTGCATGGCATATTTTTCTCCCCTATGCTATTGGGTCTAACTTCCAAACTGACCAAATTTTGCTTTAAAAGTGGTAATGCAGGTCCAAATATGTTAGATACCAGCACACTGCTTGAACAGTTTCCTTCCATGTCCGACCTATTAATCTTTACCACTGCCAAACTTCCTACAGTAGACATTCTTATGGTCCAATTTTTTCTTTCTAAAAAAAAAAGTGTTTTGCATTGTGCAGAGGCAGACTGGGTGTTTTGAAGGGCCAATATCAAACATGAGTTTACTGGCAGTGATCGGCCCAGGAAAAGTGCATTTTTGTTAGTAACCTGCTCCACAAGGCCAAAGCCACATCTCTGCAACTGCCCGTCCACCTTTGGTTTTGGGTCCAAAGTTACTGTACCTGCTATTGTTTACTACCCACAAAAAAGTCTTGCTCATCTCGAAATCCTTCCGAAGTTTGGAATAATATCATGAAACTTTGGCAGTAACATACAAGATAGAAGTACAGGCACTGGAGAAAGTTTTCATAATTTTAACAGGGAAATAGGGATTCAAGTAGACTCTTTTTCTGTTGATATTTACTTTGAGATGAAAGAAATTAAACCTTTCACAGTTTCTTTTCAATTTACCTGTTATCTTATTCCCTCGTAAGCATTTTTAAAACTGATAGCAAACAATTATTAAAGATGCAAACTGTACGAAGTGTGATTTTGCATTTGACAAAAGGGGGGGGGGAAGGTCCAGCACCCATTTGCTTCTCTTTCACTTGCTAGATATATGTAGCCAGAATAAGCACATCCGGGGGGGGGGGGGCAATAACTTCTTCCTAAATATGTCTGCTACAGTGTCATTGATTTCTACCTATCACTACAGGAATTCTTGAGAAGCAAATGGGTGCTGGACCTTTCCCCCTCCCCCCCCCCCTCTGTCAAATGCAAAATCACACTTCGTACAGTTTGCATCTTAATTGTTTGCTATCAGTTTTAAAAATGCTTACGAGGGAATAACTTAAGAATTCAAAACTGACTTCTAATGAGTCTTTTTACTGTGAAAGAAGTTTTATACACTACAAATTGAGAGCTCATATGCATTTCAGCTTGAGTTTTCCAATGTACTACTCCTTTTTTTTTCTTTTTATTTATTTATTCATGTTTAACCTAGGTTGGTGCTACTGAATCTCAAGGGATTTAAGTTCTATGTAGAAGTGCAGTTAGTTGTTTTGGTCTTTTATATCTTTCATTACCTTTTCGACTGCTGCTTTATAACTACTTTAACTTTTCGTTTTATACAAATTTTGTTCTTGTGTTGTCTGTGGTAGTGCCTAACTTTCTGTTACAGAGAAATAAAGTATAATCTCATGTAGTCTCAACTCATCTTGCCTCATCTCATCTCATCTTGTCCCATCTAATCTCATCTCCCATCTTCCAGTTTCAACTCATCAAATCTACTCTGAAAATACTTCTCACACAGGACTTTTCAAAAATTAATTGCTCATTATTTTGTCTGCAAGGTAGTGTAGCAAAAGAAGTCTGGTCCTACTACAGCGCATACAGTAGGTTCTCAAGTGTTCACTAGCTGGGATCATTTTGCTTTAATAAAGTGACTCACAAGATTTAATGGGCGTGGTTTTTATGAGAAAATAAGAAACCAAATTATGCATTTCCAGCTTCTATAGTTTTGTATGGTATAAACTTGTATGAGGGAGACCATTAGCCAAGAAGCTATGAGATGTGTAAATTTGTGTAAAAAAGTGTAAATTTAAGGGATTGTTTACAAAATTTAGTAACAATGGAAATTACCATATTGTTCTAGATGTAAGAAATAGCAGTAAAGCCAAAAGGCCTAGCGATTCCTTGTCATGTTGATATAATTTTAGTAGTGTGGTTCCAAGTTGACAGTGTCATTATGAATTTACTCTCCTTAAAGTATCAATTAGTAAAAATTCATGGGCAATATTCAAATACTAACACCATGTTAACATGGTCATACATCAGTTTCTCAATTTAAATTTTGGGCATTACATGCCAGATATAAGATTCAAACATGTATGTTTCATGCAGTGCTTGACAAATCATGTTTACGGGTGGGAGGTTTTCACAGATTGACCTCTGGTGACCTCAAATAAGCTATGACCACCACCATACACAACACAGATTATAACACTCAGAATGGAGCACCCACAGTGACTTCAAATGACCATTGACCCCTGCTAAATAATATGGATAATATCCTCAACATAGGACATCCACATACCAAACTTAAGTGGTCCCTCACTGTTGCTATATTGACATATGCAGGCTTTGAAATATACAGGCACCCAGGTGCTATTTGTGCCCATATTTTGCAAAATGGCAGCAGGAGACTGGTAAAAATGGTACATTTTCTCCCAAAAGGCACCAAGACAAATTTCCAGGCACTGTTTTTCAAATAAAAAGGGCCCTGATTATTGTCATAATGCTGTTTTCTTGATAAAAAAGATGCCTGGATTCTGTTTTCTCATAGAACTAACCCCCTGATGTACTCAAACTGGCCTTTGTTTAATTAGAAAGTTGCAACACTTATGTGGTATAAGTTTAAGTTTAATGTTTGAGTTTAACGTTTGAGGGTCAGGAAGCCATTTGGCTCATTGACGACCCTATACCAGAGTAAGCGTGGATGAACACCGGCGAGCTTCGCCTTCTCTTTTCGACTAGTGCTCAGAGGTTAACGAGGCAGGCGTGTACTA
>WURT03667326.1:0-17662 GCA_009936505.3 Holothuria glaberrima | reverse complement strand
AGCTTATACCTTCCAAAAATGTAACGCCGTTTAACTAAAATTTCTTTTATGCTCGTTTAAGCACCATGTAGTGGAGTGAAATTTATTCAGAGGAGGGATTTCTTTCTGACTCTGAATACACCAGTTACCCGTTGAAACTTTGTCGGAGTTGTCTTTTCCCGGATCTTTCCTTGTTATTCTGTACTATACACCTCCTAGCCTTTCACCAGTGGCGTACACAGGATTTCTCTCAAGGGGGGAGGGGGCTTGCAGTATGTTGTGTGATTGCCGGCCCGGGAGAGGGGTCTAAGTGGAGGGGGAGGGGCCCCCTCCCCTTTGAAAAATTTTTGAAAATTTTTGTCCTTAGATACAATCTGGTGCCACATATGCTACCTTTTTGAAGTAAAATTTGTCTTAGAAAATTGACGTATTTTAGTAACTGAAATAAAATTGACCTCAGTGAGGAGGTCCATGGGGGGATACCCTTCCTCTCTGAAAATTTTTGTGTCCTTAGATACAATCTGGTGTCACATATGCTACCTTTTGAAGTAAAATTTGTCTTAGAAAATTGACGTATTTTTAGGAACTGAAATAAAATTGGCCTCAGTGAGGAGGTCCACGGTGGGATATACCCCTCCTCTTGAAAATTTTTGTGTCCTTACACGCAATCTGGTGCCACATATGTTACCTTTTGAAGTAAGATTTGTGTGTACAAAATTTGCGTTTTTGTAGGAACTAAAAGAAAAATGGCATCAGTGATCACTGGCCTGGGGGAGGGGTCTAAGGGGAGGGGGAACATTTTTGAAAAATAAGGTGTCCTTAAGTGCAATCTGGTGCCACATATGATACCTTCTGAAGTAAATTTTGTGTTAAAAAATTACGTAATTTTAGGATCTAAAAAAAAAAAATTGGCATCTGTGAGGGGGGACCAGATTGCATGTAAAGACACCTATGTTTTAAACAACAACATTTAGTTGAACGTTCTGAGGGTCACAGTCAAGAAGCCGCAATTGGCTCATCGTGGACCCTATACCAGAGTTTGCTTGAACAGGGGCCGCAGAGCCAATTTTGAAGTGGGGTCCAATCATCTATGCGGCCCAATATATTCAACAATAAAAAAGCGTTTTAAGGTGGCCAAAAATGCCCACGGCAGAAGAAGAGTGGGGGCTAAAACCCCCTTAGCCCCCCCATCTCCGCGGTCCCTGCTGAATAAATAAACACCTGCGAGATTCGCCTTCTCTTTCTGACTAGTGCTCAGAGGTTAACAATGCAGGTTTCATGGAGTACGTACTAATCGCTCCCAATCCTGCACTCCCAGGATCGCCATAAATTAAGGGCCCTATCCAACAGACGTTAATGTATCCAAGCCCAATTATTTAGCTACTTCCCCAAAAGGTGGGAGAATGGAGATTCCTTGCTCTTCACCACTGCTTGACAGCTGAAATGATGAGTAGAGCGGGCAACTTCCTGAATCGGAACATTCCTGAACTGGACTTCCTGGAACAGACAATCATCTATTTCCCCCAATTAAGATTTACCCATTTAAACCCCCTCAGCTCATCACCGTGAACAGCTATGCTTTACAGTAAATATTAATCCCCCAAAATTTTCAATTGATTACTGGATTTGGTCTGGGGACTCGGACCTCTAGTATGCAAGGCAGTGCACTCACTTAATGTGGTATGTCATGGGCCAAAAAGATGAAGAAAATGCTTTCCTGTATTTGCCTCTCTCAAGAATCAGACATAAAACCATATTTTGGTACAACTGTATGGACACATCACTCAATTTTTATGCAAACTTGCAGCTCAAGTCTCATCCATGTGATACTTTGAATCGAGTGGAGATGCCACATGATCTAAAGGTGTACCTTAACAACGGCATGGCTACTTATAAGGATGGAGAAGTGTTTGAAGGGGTGCAAGCCCCCAAGAAGTCTCCCACCCCTCCCTGGTCCCCTCTGAAATGTCAAGAGTGAAAAATATGTACTGATTCCATGGGTGAAGTGCCCATCCTCCATGAATTGTTAGACCCTCTATCAAGGGGTCATAACAAAATTTCAGGCTATCCATTGTACATCAGTTTCATAAGAATGTTTTTTTTTTTTTTTTTTTGTGAATCCTTTCTTCACTTTAATACTAGTTGTTTCCTTTTCCTCCCTTGAGCACTTTTTTTATTAAGTCAAGAGTAAATTCCTTACATTACAACCATGAAGGTTGGTCAATTCAGTTAAATTATGTGTTGGCGATAACCTTTATTCCTCTGAACAAAAGAAATAAACATAACACAACAAATTAAAATAACAATTTCATTGAAAAACTAAGCATTCCCTACAAGGAATGTTTCATGATCAAGCAAAAATTCAAATGATACAAGCACAGCTTGCAGAATGATAGCCATTTTCATAATGGCAGAGATTTGTTGAGCAAATTACAGTTGCAATACTCAAGGAAACAACCTTTTACTTCAAACAACCCTTAAGGAATAATACTTCCCACATTGTTATAGTACTCCTTTTCCTTGAATCAAGAGAGTATTTACAAATTATCAATCACATAACGACTTCACCAGTAAATCCTACATTACAAAATGCCCTCGGAAGCAGACATATTCATAAACACAATAATGGTTTTACACCCATTTATTTCTCTAACTGAGATAACCAGGGTTTAGTGTCTATTCATAGGCCTACTAAAAGTAACAGACCTCCCCCTCACCCAAGAGTTGGGATTTGCCTAGTGAAACTTTTCTTAAAAACAAGCACTGGGAACTTTTCAAAGCTAATTGAGAGATTCTTTACTCATTTTTTTTTTTGGAGGAATTTCAAAGCTTTGCCAACAATAGGGTAGCACCATTTGGCATAATGCCATCTCACAAAAACGAAAATTTTTTTCCAGGACAGTTTAACACCCCCCCTCCCAAAGGCCCCCACATCTGAAAAATATCCTGGATAACAATGAGATGCTTCCAGCACTTATGCAATAAGTTTTAATATGTTGAACAAGGCAGACCTGTGAAGAACATAACCAATGTTGCCAATGTCTGCACTTTTAAGAGTCGGCACTTTAGTTGGTTCCTGAAACAAACTCAGATAATAAAGTTAAAGACTGAAATTCCAAACAGTTATTGATATACTTTTCATGAGGATTAATCTATCAATACCAGCTATGCCAAAAGAGACATTCATCATTTGTACTTCAACTAGAGGAAATGAAAATCTTTGGTATCATACACAAAATATCTTGCACATTATGCACTGGCTTTGCTCAGGACTTCATGCTGCAAAATTTTTACAGAATTAAAAAAAAACAAACAACAAACGAACAAACAAAAACAAAACATTTCCTGGTATTCCCTGTAACAGTTACATGTTGGTCCCACAATATCTCTAATATATATTGTTCTCATCTAATCACCAGTGTTGTTACAAGTCATGAATTAAGTTAGAGAAATTACTTAGAGAACTTCTAGGGCTTGCTTCCCAAACTATTGATCACTACATCAAATAGGTTAGCTGGCTTGATAGCCATGGGGCATCATGACCTGTGCCACAGAAAACTTAAAAGTGCACCTAAAGTATAAATTTTCAAAAAAGTTACAAAGCTTGAAAAATGATTTCAAATGGTCCAACTCCTATCTTTACAGGGCATTTGTGAGCTGGGATACAAAATGTTGAAGTTTACTCATCGAATTTAATATGTTAGATTACAAAATAATTTGTGATGTCATTCTTGTACTACTCAAAGTACCATCTTTGTTTTTCTTTAGTTTTTCTAAAGCCACTGTACCTTGTGCCAAAATGTGATCACTTTCTACTGGTATGCAGTGACTTGACTATGTAAGCCCTCTCCATACAACATGCTAAAAATAGAAAAAAAGTAAACTTTTCAAGGTTATGTGAACATTTTAATTTCAATAAGAAACAAAAGCAGGTAATGTGAGTAGCACAAGAAGGATATCAAAAATTATTGTGCCATTGACTATTTCAAATTAAGTGAATATCTTGCAACATATCTCAGTCTCAGCAATGGAATAGGCTATGAAGATGGGAAATGTGAATGGTATTTATTTTCCATCCTCTAAAATATATATTCTTGTAATACCAGACTTTAGGTCCACTTTAATTTCATCCAAAATAGAATCCAGCTGAATTCCTTGTATAACATATTAATGAATAACAAAAATTTGTTGAATTAATAATAAACGTTTCATATGTGTAACTTTTATAAAGTTTTATCATCAGTAGTAGCTGTTCAAATCACTTAAAGAATATTACCCCTGGTCAACCAATTATAACTGGCTGCAGATAAATATCACCCTCCATGCCAAGGTACCTCACAGGTACCCCTTCAACACCTAAGTGGAAAAATGCAATTCAGATACAGCTTTCTTAAGAACACAAAATGATGAACCATGGAGGAATCCATCCAGTGATCCATGGATCACAAGTCTGATAACTTGAGAGTCCACTGCTCGAACATTGGTCAGTAAAATAGTTTGAGAATAACTGTTGCAAAGAATAATCCCCATTGAAATAAAAGAGAAACCTGAGTCAATGACTTGACGTAAGCTGCTTAAACAACTACTGTATAAAAGACTTTAACTGGACCACTGGTAGAATAACTTGTAACAACCATACTTAAATCATATTGCACCAGTGGTAGATATACCCAGCTTTTGTTGTAACATCTTTGTAGTTTGTACAAAATCCTTTTCCATCTGTGTAATCCTCCTCAATTCCTCAGACACAGAATCCTCCATGGACATAGGACCTTTCCTCCAAAGTTGCTCCATCTTCCCATCCTCTTCTCCATCAATATCCAATGAATAATCCTCCTCTGGAACCTCTTTTGGCAAAGATTGTGACTTAGAAGTAATATTTGAAGATGCTGAGTTTGAAGGCTTGGCACTTAAAGGTCTTGTCTTTGTCTTAGCTGAGACAGGACGAGTTGTCTCATACTTCAGAGGTCTGTCACCTTTGACAGCTGTTTTCACAACTAAAAAGAAACAACTTTCTTTGAATTGATCTGATATGATTTGATCTGAGGCTACAGAACAATCATCGTCATAAAGTTCAACTAAACGATGACAAATTTTTTATTACATTCTACATCCTTCAAGCCAAGCAAAACTCTTAGTAAAATCTCTGATTGCCTCAAAAATTCACTGTGGCAGATTGTATCAAACAAAGGTAATGTGAGGGACCTTCATGTACTATTGTTCTAAAATGTTTTCAATGTCTTAAATTGTCATGCAGTGACTTGACTTAACAAGGCCTCTACTCACAAAATGCCACATAATACAAGAGTCAGCTTCCAAAGTCATGTAGACACTTAAATGTCAAAAGGAAATCTTAAGGCAAAATACGTCAAAAGGATATCATTAATATGCAAACAGAGAAACTGAGAGTAATACAAGAATGACATCACAAACTTGTGCGCAATCAGCAACTGCAAATTATACAGACAAATTCCAACTGAATGTGCTATGAAGATGGGAATCACAGCAATGTGCTTAATTTTGCACCCTTAGTAAAAAATGTCTAATTTTAGCCTTAAGGTAAAGATCAACAAATAAACATGTATAAAAATATTATATGAAATATTGTTTTTACCATTTGAAGATATGTAATTTAAAAGTTGATAGAAACCTTGTGTTCAGCTTACCTGCACTCTTTGGTCTTGATCTCTGTAAATCAGCTTTTTTCAGATGCTGAGCACTGATTGGTCTCTTGGGTTTCACTTTATTATCCAAATCAGCTGGTATTTCAAACAGTTTAGACTGTAAAAGAAATGTAGAGTGGTTTCACACAAATTTTAAAAAAAAATACTTGAGTGGAATAAATCAAGAGATGTGGTGTTGGAATAGGGCAAACATTATTGCAAAGAGAGTTTGGTCATAGAGTTAATAAATTATGCTTTCCTTCTGAACAAAGGAAACCTTGTATGTAAAACACCAACAATAAACAGCTTCAAATTTTTTACCTTTTTGCTCATCTCATCATCGTTTCCTGCCTGCAGTAACATCTTTTTTGACTAGAAATAAGATAAATGGAAGTGAGAATGTCTTAGTAATATAAAAGGAAGGATTATAGCCCCAAATAAATTTTCATATAAAAGAGGATCTAAATCTATGCAATTTGGTGAAAATTCCATTCAAATTGCACATGTAGTACTCGAGAGTTAAGCACATGAAGTTATTACATTTGAGGCATAGAGTATGCTTGAGGCAAGCAGGAGTTATATCACTTCCTCACATTGATGAGAAATGCTTTGTTTCCTTTGTTTTTCAATCTATTGTGTTGACTTTGACATTAATGGGAATAGGAGCTCCCCATGGGGAATTTGTAGTGTGTAAAATTCCCATGCCCCTCCTACACTCACATTCTGATAACATGGGATTATGGAGGAGGAAGTTGGTCAAGTTTAAAGAAAAACAAAAGAGTGGTAATTAATGTGAAGTTTTGACATCACATGTGCTTGCTACAAGTTCACTTTATGTTGCAAATGTGACAACTAAAACTACTAATATCTTGAGAACCACACATTAGATTTTAATACAATTTCACCAGAATGCTTAGAATAAGTACCCCTCTGATATATCGGAATATAATTTGACTTAAACCTTTCTTTTAAAGCAAAGATTAAAACATTACAAAATAAAAAATAAAAGATAGAGTATCCTCTCAAGTATGAATAGTTACATTTTACAGTGCATTGGAGAACTTGAAGTACAGTAATTAGGAGAGATGCATACTCCTAAAGTTCTTGGTTGTTGCTATGCCTCTTTGTTTTTCAACATTCTATTATGAACTTGAAATACATCAGTTAGGGATGGGAGCTTCCCAATGGGAAATGTAAAGTGTGCAAATACCCATGGGTTCCACAGATTTATACGAAAGCATGAGCTTACAGCAGATCAACATTTCAAAGAAAAACGAAACAGTGTTGATTAATGTGAGGTTAAGATGTCACTGGCATTCAATCACCTGTGCTTGCTTCATGTTCACTTAAGTTGAAACTGTGACAACTTTATCTACCTATTTGTAAAGAATGCCTAGATTAAGTACCCCTCCAATATCAAACTTGACCTAGGCATAAACCTTTTTATTTAGATGATAAAAATGACTGCTGACATACTAACATAGTTGCTTTACATTTTCTAAACTCTTTGTCAAAACATTTGGCAGTAGCAGTTTTCAAAGTTTCACGACATCGATGTGATTTATTATTGTATAGGTATATCCTTTGATAGTAGATTAAGACAGTTCACTGAGGCTCTAAAAATGTTTCAAAAGTGCCCAATTCTCCTTCTCAAGATTTGGCAAATCTCATGTACCCCATTTTGTTCAATATATTCCCCTTAATGTAAATGAATAATTTTACTTCACAAACCTGCAGTTCACTACCAGGGTACAGGTATTCCAGTAAAGTTGAGCCGCTTTCCCTTCCAGTCTGGTAAGAAGAACTACTAGACGTCAAGAAGAAATTCTAAAATAGAAAGAAAGATTAAAATGTATTCCCTTGCAACAAAAAAAGTTATAAAAGCTTGATAACTTTAAAGCTGTCTGACAGAGTACTCAATGAAATCTACTTACTTATTTTAGTGACACACAATGTTAGCAAGGGGAGTGGTAAGAATTAAATCTTGTTAAAACTACTTCCATGATGTGCTATTTCAGTTCCTATAAAAAAGCACTAAAGAGTTCACCTAAAGTCTAAAATTTTAAAAATAAATATTACAAAGCTTGGAAAATGCATCCCAGTGATCCACCTTCCCTCCTCACAGGACATCCCTGAGCTGAAATATAAAATAATGGAGCTTATCCTCTCAATTTTTTATGGTAGATTGTGCAATAATTTGTGATGTCATTCTTGAAGTTCTCAATTAACAGCCTTTAAATTTCTTTGTTTAAAGAGGGTATGACACAGCCAAAATTAAATTTCCAATAAATAATCTTTTGATACAGCTTGTAATGATAGGGATGTTTTCCAGACGAAAATAGCTTCACATATACTAGAAAACGGCCATATGAAATCTCAAATACAGACCAGGCGCAGCCGATCTGACACGCAAAAGCCAAAAAATTACTATTAGCGCGTCTCCCGAAAATGATGTCATTGGAGGCAGGCTTAGCAACGCCACTAGCCAGCTCACCCATTGTAGCGCAATGCACTGAACCAGCGCATTTAGAGAAAGTGCAGCCTGTGTTCCAGCATAAAAACGTAAACATCCCGAAATACTATCTATAATCTCATTAAATTTGCCAATTACTTCAAAGAACAATAAATATTTATCCAAAAGTTAATACTTTGCACTAATATGTTTTTTTTTAATTATTCTTTTTATAAAATTTAACCGACAAAATTTTGGCCAATTTGAAAGTAAGAGTTAGGTCCAAAATGGTTTAGTCTCCGACGTTCAGTCCTAGCGCTGTGGCCTATGAATCAAGTGAGCACAAAATGGCAACAACAATTTACTGCTAATTGTAACTTAAGAGAAGGTATATTCTCCCTCACACTTCCTGAAGAGTTATGGGACAGCAGTACTTTTGTCGCTGAAGCCACACTATTTTAGCTTTAGTTCGCGATTATGGAAAAGTTGGTGCTACAACATGGAGTCTTGTGGCCTATATCTGAGATTTATTTTCTACTTTCAGAGCCACAAAGCGAAGGTAAGAGATACTTAGTTGCCTAGTTTGCTGACTTGTTTACAATGACTGTGTAACCCTTACTACTGTATGTTAAGACATTACTTAGCACACAGCGTTGATGTAACACTACGGTCACAAAGCATTATGGTGCTTTAGCAACAGGCTTCACTACGAATATGATGCCTTGTTTGATGATTAGGCCTATGAATGGAGGCTTTCGTCATCCAACATATACACATTTTTCACTTTAATAGATGTAGGCACCTACCTTCGTGTGTCTACTTGAACAACAAAAACTAGGCTAAGCAAAATGCTAAATGTACAGAATTTACTTCTGTAGGATTATGAGACGCGATACGGAGTATGTACATTGTGGCTAAGTAGTAGCAGTTCTATGCACAGGCAGTTCTATAATATAATAATATAATAATAATAATATATTTGGTTTCTGACAGATTCATTTCTGCTGCCAATGATGTCATATGATCATGTGACCAGTTGTTGCATTTTTCAAAACAGGATTTTTGGCCTTTTTCCTTCAATTTCCATTTATGCCAAATTTCACCAGGTTTAACTGTGTGTGAAATTATATTTTTACAATACTGTATCCAATCTTGCAATACACAAAAGTTAATTTAGCCGTGTCATACCCACTTTAAGTCACTGCACCCTGAGACAAAGTGTGATCACTGTCTCACTGTTACAGGGTGACTAGGCTAAAAAAGCCCTCTCTGTACAACAAGCTATGCAAGGGAACACTAAATATTTCAAGGTCATATTAACATCATTTCAGAAGGAAACAAAAGCAGGTAATGTGAGCTGTACAGTACAAGAAGTACATCCAAATATTATTGTGCAATTGACCATTTCAAATTTAGTAAACAGATTTCCATATTTTGTATCTCAGCAACAGAGTAAGCTATACGAAAATGGGAGTTTGCTGAATGAAATTCCATTTTCCAACCTCTAAAATAAATATTCTTATAACTCTAGACTTTAGGTCCCCTTTAATACCCAAGAAAAGAGAGCTAAAACAGTGTGAGAAAGGAGTCACTCACTGGCTTTTGTAGTTCAGCTTGCTGTTGTGATTTCATAGGCACTGTTGGTGGGTTTTTCAACAGGTTTTGATGTTGTTTGAGTTGGCCTTCTAGGTAATCCTGCCTTTGCTGTAGTCTCTCCTTTGCCAAGGAAAGAGCATGCTCTTCCAATCTTCGATAATATTGGTTTAGCAAACCCACTGACAACATTGCCCAGTGATGAATAGCCTTGGACTACATAAAATCAAAGTGAGAGGGTACCATGTAAATGAGGATGAAGGTCTCTACAAGAGCTTTTGTTTGTCATTTCTTTCTGATTCACTAAAAATGCAGACATTTATGACAAAATAAAGGATGGGAAGATCGACACAATCAGATCAAACAACAAAACTATAGCAGTTATGTTAAACCTGGTGCTCAAAGATTACACTGCAAACTTGACCATAATTTGTGAAAAAACAAGACTGTGTTGATTGTGAAACAGTTTATGCACATTCACATCACTTAGGGAAAGCCCCTTTGTACCTAAGACAGTTGTCTTAGAACACACACATTCACAGGTATACATGAAAGCACCTCATTTGTCAGTTGTAATGGTGAGTCAAGTAGTATTGATACTAACAGAATAACCAGCACATTTAATGAAAGCGAGCTAAATATTTCAGCTATTGCACTAAAAAGACTATTTTAGAAGCTTCTGGTATACATTACTGCTATGGCAGATTTGTATTACATCTGATCTACAAGTTAATTGATACTGGCACAAAAAGTGCAAATACATGTTTGCAATGATAGTTCCATCAGCTTTATAACAGAAGTCTTGAATGCTTTACCTAGTGTAATGTTCCCTCTAACTATGTCTAACATGCAGACATGTTACGGGGTCTTTTCCGTGGAATGGTAACTTCAAGCATGCACCCATCGCATTCTCTGCATTGCAACTCACAAAGATGTTCAATCTAGCTGCTGTAAGCATGATGCATATTTACATTTAGGTAATGCTATTAGCACATTTATATGCCTGTTGCACAACCATACTGCATGAACACCAAAATTAAGCATTCCCCATACACACATATTTTTGGGGAAAGGCTGCATCTCTAATGCAAGCAGAAAACTCCTTTTTTTGGCTCCATAAACTCTTTTCTTGGCTTTCTAACTTGAGATAGTCTCTACCCCTGCCTCATGCAGCAGTCCTGTGTGCTGATGGGGTTTTTGCAGACCTTTCTGGGTTTGGGGACCTGAACTCCCAAACTGAAAAGGTATGTCATTCAACCTAAGTAGCATGTTAAACTCTTCCTGGGTTTGAGACTTTAAAATGAAAGGTCACCCTTTCACCACTCATGTACAACAATCATGAAGAATTTAACAACAATCACAACATAAACTACAATTCCATCCTTTACACTAGATGTCACTCAGGTGATCAAAGTTTGGGCTAAATATGAACCTCCAATTCATGCAATGTGACTTGTAAGGACAGTTTTGTCTTCTACTAGTATTAAAGATCTAAGCAAAAGGTACAAAGATAACAAACCTTGTACACAGCGGTCACTTCTCCATCCTCTTGGTGGAATGTTGGTGGAGCAACACCTACAAACAGGAAAATAAGTCACATACTGCGGATCATTCTTTCACTTAAAAATGACAAAAGGCAACAAAAAAGAAAAAAAGAAAGGTAACACACACAGCAGTATCAATTCCAGTTGTTGCAATTTCTGAATTTAAACTTGACATGTGAATATTTTTTTTGTATTACTGGTTGTATTTATGTGTGCGAGTCATTTTGCTTTTTCTGCTAAAAAAGTTTTACCATTGACCAAACAAAAAAGTGTAACACATATTCAAAACTGTATGGTTAAAAACTCATGGATTCCACAAACTTTTTTACATTCTGATTTACAGTTAACTTTCAAAAACTTTTGGGATTGCCTTTCCATTTTAAAATGAAAAAATAAATTCTTACCTACAATGTTTGCCACATGAACAGCTGCAGCTTTGTCACCTGACCATGCCCTGAAATACAAATACAACAGAACAGATTGCATCAATCTTTTAACATCCAGATTGTATAAGGAAGGGGACTAATACTGTAGCCCCTTCCTGTGAAGGGTAAGATATTTGCAGTTTCTAGGGCCTTCATCATTAATATCTTTTGTTTCATCTTAAAAGTGGCTTTACTTTTCATCAATATAAAACTATCAAAATATGAAACAGAAGCCACATGCTGGCGCTAGATTACATTTTTTATGTAGACTAAATAGAACAGAGCTTTATAGGCATAGAAATCTTTACCTTTTTGCAGCAAAGATTTCACAGGAATCAAATAGTAAGCTCTGTAATCAGACCTTGACAAAATTATGAACACAGTAGTTTCAGTCAGCGGCATCCATTTGTTCTCAATAGTGGGAGGGAGGGGGGAGGGGGCCATGACCCCACTTTCAAATAATTTACTGTGTGAAAAATCAAAGTCAATGGGCAATTTCTCAAATATTGGGGGACATGGCCCCCTGCTCCCCCTGCCCCTGGAATTTCCACCAAATTTCTGCAAGAACAATTGCCACCCAGGCAATACCCTTACTGGAAATTCACATTGTCCTGGGTTGGAAATGTTCAAGGAGTAGTCAGTGGCAGCACTACAGAATTCCATCATAGGGGGTGAGAATGGCCTCTAGGTTCGCTTTGGAGTAGGTAGATACCTATACCTCTGTACGGTAAAAACCAAAAAAAGGGCGCCAACAGGCAATTTGAGTCTGTGGGGGGGGGGAGACCCCTCAACTATATGGACGCTCCACCACTGGGAGTCCATGGGAAAGTGGTCCTGATAGAACTGTCTGGGTAAGAACTCTCTCACCTACACTTGTGCAGGAACTACTTTAATGAAAAGTAAAAGTTACAGTAATTCACAAGTATATGATTTAATTAAACGCAGCAGTGAAGAATTTTGAAAATAGTACTGTAGTGTAGTAAATGCACCTTACTGTAGGTAACAGACAATAATGAAACTTGTAAACATGTTCACACTGCACCCTTTTGAAATTTCAAAACAGGGATAAAGAGACAATGAAACATCCCAAGTTACAGGGTTTCTCCTTTCTCCTTACATCATGCAAGTCAAACATAAGATAAGTTTTTTGTCCAAGAATATTTGAATTCGGGTGAATACTTTTGGGGTTTTGAGTAAGTGTGTGTGTGTTCATTTATTTTTTTTTGGGGGGGGGCAGGGGGTCTGTCGGTACATCCAAGATGTTTACAGTACGGTATGATTAATACATCACATTCTGCAGCTGTTGTCTATGCACTGGAATGTAAAATATTTACAGTGTCAGCTATTTACACTTTGATACTCCATGCTGCAATGAACCTCCAGAGATGATTTGGGCAATACCATCATTACAAACATTACACCTGCAGGATATTTGCAATGTTTAGCAAACAACAAACACACTTGGAGTTATTGATGACAAATTTTCTTTTTTGCATCTACTGAATGTGCACTCAAATGAAAAAGATACCATGGCATGGTGAGACTAGTTTTATCTTGATTACTGTAGCTACTGTACTTAGCTAAGAGTGTTGATAACAAGCTTTACTGATGTTACATATTTTTACATGACTTTTTGAAACTTCTGACATCTCAGCTAGACTGTGAAGTTACTTGTTCAGTCTTCTATTTCTCACTCTGCTGAAGTTGGTTCTAAGTATGCACTTAAACAGCAATATTGTAAAAAGCAATTCCTTTGTTGGACAAGTACACACTGATTGCTGTTAACAACGTTAATTTTAACATGTACAGTAGCGTCTGTAACACTGGTTAGGTTTAGTTCACATAAATCTAATTTCACATTTCCTGTTTCATATTGTAACAAATCATGAACAAGCTCAAAATATGAATCATTAAAATCATTTAACTTAATATGAGTAAAGTTATTGAAGAAAATCCAGCATGTTACAGATGTTGCAAATTTCTAATGGTATTGGCTGTTATGTCCGAAACAATTTTTCCCAATAACATAATTTTACACATATTAGCCCCATTTTAAATTGGCAAATTTTACTGTTCCTACTCCATTAATTGCTCCATCAAAGTACTTTTAAAATTTGTAGTACAACTGAAATTTAGCAGTTACAGTTGTTAAGAACAAAAATGTATAAGACACTAACTCATTAGCCTAGTTGTAATTACCCAAATTTTATTTTTCATTATTCATTAGGTAACTCATCGTAAATTACCTTTGAATGTGGGGTTTACTGAAATTGGGTATTCTTCAATATTTTAGAAAAAATACTTTTAAAGCATAATGGACATTACAGGTTGCATCATGAAAAAGTTAAGTGTAAAATCAATGAACCCTACACAACTGATGGAAAATATATATATACACATATATAAATAACGCTAGAACCTACCATTAGGGGGAAAAATTTTACGGGCGTTAAACGCCCCTTCGTAATGGCAAAAAAAACGATAAACAACATAAGATTACAAGATTATATTTTGCCATTTGGTAGCATTTGAAAAACAGATATACACCAACGTTATTTCAATGGCCCACCATTTGTACATGTTAACAGATACGTGTACGTAAATTCGTCAACACTGAAGTAATTGCATATAGATTATGTAGAGAGAAGGACATCACTATCCATTTAAATATTCCTATATAAAAAGCATGTAGTTTTGCAAAGTCGACCTGATTTTTTTTCCCTTTAAGACGATTTCCCCTTTTAGGCAGGTTTTTTCATACAATATTTCCCCTTCACAAATTAGCAATATATATATATATATATATGATAATAATGGAAAGCATGGTCTAGAGTCAAGGCAGACGGACTTTTTCGAACTCTTAAGCTATTATATATATATATATATATATATATATATATATTTCCCTAATTCCCACCTTAGGGCAAAAGAAGCTGTTGAAAAGTCGACCATAGGGCGAAAAAACGGATTCCCCTTCATATTTTCACACACTTTATATATTGGAATACGTACACGTGCAGTAACGTCCTTTTACAGACACAATCTATATGCTATTACTTCAAAGTCGACGAACTTACGGACACATATCTGTTAACACGCACGGATGGCAGGCCATTGAAATAACGTTGATTATATCTTGAGGACATTGGGGGGAAATATATGCTTATGTATTTTATTTTTTTTTCGCCTTAAGGTAGGAAGATATAAAGACTTTCGCCTTAAGGGGGGAATTAGCGTTATATATATAAATATATATATATATATATGTATACATGCTGTGAATCCTCCCATACAGCTAAAATCCCGCATTGGTAGGCACAACACAGGGAAAGGAGATTAGTTTGCTTGACTGCTTTGTTTGTTTTGTGGTTTCCATACTGCTTTTGTTCTGGCCACTCAAGCAAAGGTGCAAGCAGCACTTGCATTTACACTGCTTGACATGCATGGGTGATTTCAACAATAGTCAATGCCAATGATGACAAAAGGTTCAGTTTATGCCAGCTAGATTGAAGCACCAATACTTTTATTGATGTAAGAGATAAGCTGTGGTCAGCTCCTTGCTAACTTTGGGCTAAAAGAAGATTCATGTCATGTATACATTAAACGCTGGAATCCACCAACAAAAAAAATTTTCGGGAAAAATTGTCGGGGTGGGACACACCCCTTCATAAAGGCTAAAAAAAAATAAAATACGTAAGATTATATTTCGCCATTTGGTAGCATATGCAAAACAGATATACACCAATGTTTTTTCAATGGCCCACCATTTGTACGTGTTAGCAGATACGTGAACGTAAATTGGTCAAGATTGAAGTAATTGCATATAGATTATGTAGTGAAAAGGACATAGCCATCCATTTACATATTCCTATAAAAAGCATGTAGCGTGCAAAGTCGACCTGATTTTTCCCCTTTTAGACAATTTCCCCTTTTAGGCGGGTTTTTTCATACAATATTTCCCCTTAATTAATCCCAAATAAGCAATATATATATATATATATATATATATATCAATTTTCTCTTACTACAGAACAAGCATTCCCCAGCATTATTTATTTATTTAAAAAAGTAATCCTACAGCACTTTCACGTGTTACTTTATGGCAATTTATGAACTTCTCTTTGGGCCTACCAGGGCTAGTTTAACAGTAAATTTGCAATTTTTCAGCTTTTCCTGTTTCCATACTGCTCATGTATGGTAAAAGAGTAATGAAAACAAGTGAAAACAGGTGACACCAATACAGATTTATAAGGTTTAGGTATACCCCTAACCTACAATTGCTGAAACAAAATTGTGGAATCAACTACAAATTTTGACACTTATTGTGTCCTCTTTGCTGTGGAATTGCCCATTTAAGCTAGCCACACACTGTAAGACTTTGAGTGACGCAACCTAACTCGACTGTTGCATGGCCACTGGTTGTGTAATTTGCGCGAGTCCACAGCTATGATTTGAAGTTTTCTGATGTTTTAATTCCTGTCACTTTTAGTTGGGAAAAAAATGAACATATATGTTGGTTTTTCCGACTGGAGTCTGCGACAGTCATAAGGTTGAAGCCGGATTCAAATTTCAAATACTGTTGTGCAACCTCATCAAAATAATGTAGTCAACTGTGTCATGGTAGTGTGCATTGCCAGTCATTGGAATAAAAGTTGCGTAACCATGTTATGACAGTCAAGTTGAGTTGGGTTACGCAAAAATGTGAAGTGTGCAGCTACTGTAGCTCAAGATGAACAGAATGAAAATTTGCACAGTAAAAAAGTTCCTTCTGACTGATGAAAATGTGAAATATGAAAGAATTAAAAACGAAACATGTGCAGCAACAGTTAAGGATGTTGTACCTTCTGACAAGCATTATTAAGCAATTTAATTGATCTTTCATCCTTTGAGCTTCGGCTTGACTCTCCAAAAGCTGCTGTCTCATGTTAGCAATAGCCTCCCTGAAGGCCCTGTTGTCACGAGAAGCACTGTTTGTTCTAGCATGCCTGCTCATCACTGAAGAGTACTCTGAAAGAGAAATCAGATAAGGAAATTATGCTACCTACACTAGGCTTCTTTAAAATTGAAAATTTGAATGGACTGGAAAAAAAAAGAAGCAAATATAACTTGGTGAAGTAGGGCTAGAGTTCACTTTTTTGGATGAGTTGCAAATGTTGAACAGCTGATTTTGTGGGAAATTATATGGAGTGATCAAGCCAAAGATACAGTAGCAGGATCATTGTAACATTTCATTGATAAGCACACTGTACTTGTTGGTGCTGTCCTTGTATGGTGGAACACTTACGATTTGAAATGCCCCAATATTGTGCTCTATTACTGTAGATCATATTTACTTGTAAGTATTCGCTTAAATAAAAACTAACATTTCCATTGGAAAGAACATTTATAATTTAAAATACTTCATATTTTCAGTTGAATCAGCCCTCTTAACTTTGACTGGTAAATAACCAGACATTTGTGAGATGCCTTCGAACTTAGAACCCATTTAAACTACTGTAAGAACCACCAACTAAAGTAAGGGGTGCCTCGGTATATCAATATACCAGATATACCAGGTATTTCACTCATACCCATACCAGCAGTATTGAAATTTTTCGCAAATGAATATACCGAAAATATCAGGTATACCCGAAAACATGCCCATGTACCTGATAAAAATCATACCCGATAGAAATACTGAACCAGATAATGCTTGTCATTCATATTACTGCTTCTCACTGTTTGCTCTGCACATGTTACGGTCAAATCCCGAACACTAACTGCTATGCACACAACCTTGGCATGTGCACTGTTTTCCAACACGTTTCATCAGGTGCGGATTTAGGGGGGTCCACAGGGTCCGGACCCCCCTGCTCTTGGCCGCCAAAAAAATTTTCAACCATTTTTTACCTCTATTAGGAGAAACTTGGCAAAAAGTGCCTAAAAATCGTTATTTTCAGACCAAAAAGTGTCCAAATTGAGGTGTTCATTCATCCCTACACCCCACCAGTTTGAATTATAGCTTAA
>WURT03667315.1:0-17662 GCA_009936505.3 Holothuria glaberrima | reverse complement strand
CAGTTGTGGCTCACTGGCTTATTTTCCCTTACTCCATTGCTTATGCGGAGCATCACGCACAACGGCAGAAGGTTCCAAGTCTTTGGTATGACTCGACCTGGGAATCTCCTGACTGTAACGCATCCACATATCAATATGGAAAGTATGCATACTTTCTACCTTGAGATATTGTGTTTACAAGGTTTTCGGTTTTTGACCTCTGTTGACCTGACATAACCTCTGACCTCCACCAAAAACAATAGGGATTTTTCTCTTTATAGGATATATACATATACTAAGTGTAAAAAGTATACATCATTCCTATCTAGAGATATCGTGTTTACAAGCCAAGCGTCACAAACACGCACACACGCACACATACACACGCACAACATCGCGAACTGCATTGATTCCCTTTGCCTCAAGCAAGGAATTACAAAGGGGACAATGTTGTTTAGTAAACCTTTCAAAGTAACAATTCCCCAAACTTCTTTTGAAACATTATCAAACGTCAACCATTTGCAAACCTCTTCTTATTTTTTACAGATATTTTCCTTAATTTCAGAGTAATTTACATATGTTGTATTACGTGTAAATCAAGGATTTATTATGCATCCGTACAAGAAATCAGAAACAAACATTGTCACATGATTAAGAAGGATCATACATTAATTTATATACCGACATGTACAGACTCAAATGAGGGCGACCTTATTTGCCTTTAGAACTGTGACTGTGGGAGAGATATTGACGTGGATATTGATGTGAGTTTCATCACAATCGAAAGTAGATTAAGTTTCTCAGTCGGACTTTGAAAATTAAAGACAGACACTCGTGTAGGATATCAAAATTCTCAGTTGGTGACTGCTTTTTGATTGACAGTAAAGTTTGAAATTCAAAAGATGCAAAGTAGTTCACAGTACACACAGCGCAAAGAAAGTGCTCGAATTATGTCCCGACGTGCCCCTTAAATGTCAAAATAATAGTCTCATTAGACCCTTAGATTAGATTCTTGTATGCTCACCAGGATATGGCCTTAAGCAAAAAGGTAGGTTTTATCTGCAAAGGACGAACATTATACAGTTATGGGAGGAGCTACAATTGCAAAGTTAGTGAGAAGCTGATCCCACAGAAGACACGGTCGCACAGTCCAATTAAATACCCGTCAGCCTAAAACTTATCTAGTCATAAAGCAGAGCTCATACACGAATTATTCCCTCGCTGCACCCACTCCCTCACATGAGTTTTATTGACATACTGTAGCAAATCGTTTTACAGATATTCCATTTTATTTGCCAAGTCCTTGCTAACCACAGAATTCTGTGGTGCCAACTCTTTTGACGGCAGGGAGTAAGTTTGATAGCTGTTATTATGATGTATTGCTTACTTTTCTTCTATCATTTATATAAAGTTGTGTGGGCTTGAATTTGACAAAATTAAGATCGAGGAAGGTGCACATTTTCCATAGAATCTGATTTTTCAATAATATGCTATTATTTAAAAATGTGTTCCTTTGGAGAAACTCCGGTTATAATATACTCAGTACCAGTTAACCTTGAGAAGTTCATAAAATAAAGTAGCAGTGAAGGTCATATCGCATAATACGTTGCCATACTTTCCATATTCATTGCCAACTCTTACGACCGTCAGTTGTGTGGGATCATCTTAGCATGTTTGAACAATTGGACCTGACTAGAATGACGAGATTTACCCTTTTAATACATAGTCTGTGACCAAATACAGGCTACAACTCTTTTAATCAGGAAAAGTTTCCTCACTACATACCAAACACTTTGGGATGAAACGTAGTCCATGTTCCATTTGAGTTGTTTACTTTCAATGTTGAGTTTTCTATCTCTGAAAAGGTCTGAATACCGTAGACGTTCAAATACCAGTCGAATGCAGATGTCTGTTTGCCGTCCAGCCTTTGTGATTTTTTTCCTTAAAAATGTGAAGGGAGGAAAGAGCGAATTTCAAACCAACGAAAAATGTCCAAGCTTCGAAAATAATAGTAGGGAGAAAACCAACAACACTAGAAGTGATACGTACATTCCTATAAGTGGCCGTTGGGTTCTCCTCCAGTCAGGAGTCTCGTTAGAACACAGACAAGCATGGCCAATGGTCTCGTCCGCAGCGTTTCATCAGCTAAGCTTGATAGAAAGGCTATTACCTTTCCACTATAAAGAACAGGGACGCAAATCACTGGAGACAACTAAACCAACTTGGTCATCTTCATAGTCCTCGTCCTGCGGTACAAAACCTAGCTCCCCTTTGTTATGTTACCGTCGACAATTGTAACGAAATTTAAAAACTGAAGTCGCCCAAAAGTAAACAAATGTTGGATTAGCTTACCTGTAAACTTGGATTTCTCGGGAAAAATACGACTTCAAAAGGTGCAAAACATTGCACCAGATTGCGTCTAAGCTTACCCGGTAAAACCTTTTTTTTTTTGAAAATCTAAAATGACGTAAAACATCACTTTAATTCATTAAAAATGTTAGTATCAATAGGGCAATTGGTTTGACTTTGCTTCCGTACAAATTCATACAGCATTCAAGGGAAAAGTTCCGTTACAACCTTCGTTTTAATGCATCCTTTAAGTAAGATGCAATATACAGTTAGAACTATACAGAAAGAGTAGGGTCAGGTCAACTGTGTTATTGTTTGTATCCTTGGTTTAAACCCATTGCGTAACTATAAAACCAAAAAGGAATAAACGTTAGAGTTAGTTAGTTAGTTAGATGAGGTTTTACGGCCCAGTTTCTAACCAATTGGTTTAAGTCGAGCCATAGGAGATAGAGATTTATTGCTTTACGAACGTGTATTTCTCCTGAACGTATATTGGCTGCACTCGTAATGCCAACGTACGTGAAAAGAGGTGCTCAAATTCGACACCTGCTATGAAGTTGGCGGAAAATATGTTTTAGTAAACAGTTTGATCACCGTCTAACTGTTTCTTAAAAGTTTTGCAACCGACCAGCAGGGGCGCGGCTAAGTGGGCAGGAGACGATCGCCCCTATAATTTTTAAGAAAAGGGGAAAATAGGAGGAAAAGAAGGGGGAACAGAAGAAAAGGTGGAAACAAAAGACAAGAAAAGGGGGAGCGAATGAGAAAGAAGAAGAAAAGAGGAGGCGTGAAGTATGCCTATATCTGATACATATTTTTAGCCATGTAGACAACAAGAAGGCATATTAAGATAGATATTGACAAAATAATCAATGCTTTGCCCCCCCCCCCAAACCCACGCAAATTAGAGCTACTTTCACTAAAGAAGCAAAGCGTAACAGATTTGGTTAGGAATGTTTCATTTCGGGTGTTCTTAATATAAATTAACATTCAACACACCTGAAAAAAGGCATACAAATCACTTTATATTGTACTTACAATGTACGTTGTGTAACATGAAGACCTATAAGAACTCAAAAAGAATAGCTGCTATCTGCAATGTCGCGCAAATGCTCAAAACCCTGCAACCTACTAACGAAAATTCTCAAGTATCTTCTATTAGTATTTAACAAAATTGTTTTTAATGTTAGTCACTTTAAAGTAGGGCGAAAGCAGCTGATTGACAACCCCCTCCCCCAGCCTCAGTTTAACAAGAAAACTGACTCATGAAGATTCAAAATATTGCACTTTAAATGTATGCTTTTATTTTTTTTCTCAGTAGGGTAGCTATCATTTACAACAGTTGTCGTTACAAAAACTAGCTCCCCTTTGTTATGAAATCGTCGACAATTCTTACAAAGTTTAAAGCTGTAGTCGCTCGAAAGTAAAAAAACAATGTTGGATTAGCTAACCTGGAAACTGGGATTTTTCGGGGAAAAAATATGACAACAAAAGGTGCAAAACATTGCACCAGATTGCGCCTATGGTTAATTTGTTGTTGAAAATTTTTTCAAAGGGGAGGGGTACTTTTGGTTGAAAACGAAAAACATTTTTCTGAGTCGGTCTGTCTTTGTAAGACCATCTATTCACATAAGAGTCAATTTCACGCTCTTCACCACTAAAATACAACGGACTTCAAATGGACGTACAAACGTAGTTTACTGAGATGACCACTTTCAACTGCAGAATAACCTGTAGAAGAGTGGAGGTTACCTCTATAAATTGAGGGAAACAATAAATGAACGTTACAACACCGTCAGAAAACTCACTCATCTGAATCCTCTTAATTGACCACCAGTGTGGCTCCTTCTTCACTTTCAGGACATTTGGATGTTCAGCCACTCTACTAAACACATCAGAGGTGCCGCATTTATGAACGCCAATGACATAAAAATACGGTAGACAAAATAACTTTCCTTCCTCCATCCAACACGGGTTCCGATAGTTTTCCAGATAGTTGGTGGGCACCCTGTTAAAGACCTGTAACGGAAGACAAATAGTTCTTAATTCAAAAATAAGAACATAGCCTCGTAGGAAGCTTTTCTTAACTGGGGGATGAAAATTGTTTCGGACCGCCCTCCTGGGGGTAGGGTCTAAGGGGAAAGGTGAAGGTCCTTAGATGCAATTTGGTGAAACGTATAGGACAAATTTAAGGAGTTCTACTGCAGTGAAATTTTTGATATTTTTTACAAAGGAAACAAAAAAAGGGATTTTCGTCCATGAACTGAGGATGGATAGGAGCATACACCCCCATCAAATTTTGACTAAGACATGAACCCCGCCCAGCTTCTTACGGGGGTGGAGGAGTGGTGGGGAGGGCAAGACATATACCTAACTATAAGGAACCTCCGCCACTATATGGGGCGTCAGGTATGGCAAAACGGCAAACAAGCGTCAAAAGGTGCCAAAAATAGTTACAATTAAATGGTTCAAATTAATTCATTTTTGAAAAAGTAATTATATGTCATGATGATTTGAGACAAAACAGTTTCCACTACAGTGGTTTCCTCCCCTCGTTTTTACTGATTCTATGAAACGTGTTCACAATAAAACAGATTTCTTATTGTAATGCACGACCTGTTTATTACCTTACTTGAAAAAAAAAACAGGCATACAACATGAAATATTCAATGTCTTACAGCCAAGGGCGGTGTTTTTTTCTCAATACTGAGAGGACATGAAACCATTTTCAAAGAATTTACCGTGCGAAAAATCAAAGTCAAAGGTCTATTCATGCAAGTGATTTTAAAATTGTATACCATGCTACACTTGTTTCGTTTCATTTTCGAGATCATTTCATTCATATACCTAAGGGTCTGGTTGTTGTGGTATCAGCTGAAATGATTTTAATACCAATTTCAATCTTAATCTTATTACGATAGTGCAACCACTGATAGGAAACAGGCGTAACGGAATTACATGATCTTACACCGGGAGCTAGTGTCTTCAGATGGTCCTTGGTGAACAACGACAAACTTCTGGACCTGTTTTTATTGATTCCAACATCACTGGAATTCATCGGAGGCAAATGATATTCCGCATTTGTAGTTTTGTCATTTAAAGCTTCCATAAAGTTAGCTTTGAATCGTGGAGAACGATATGAAAAAGCGTCGATGGAAAGAAACTTCATACATATTCCGATTGACCACATGGCAATACAAAACAGGGTAAATCTTGAGACCATCCGGAAAAATATCTGTCAAATAAAAGGAACAAACTTATTCAGCAATTTATCTTTTCTGACAATATTAAATTTGTTGGCTTTCTTCAGGTCAGTGGTATGTAAACATTTGGAACAATTAAAGCTGAGAAACCTTAACCAGAAAGCCCAGTCTTAGTGTTTCGTTGTTGAAAGAGGGTACTTTTCTACAACGAGATTCATCTCTCAAATTTATCCTTCTAGATTATATCATTTGTTACGTTCTACAATCTGGCCTATGCTGACCTCTTATGGTCTTTGAACCCCATCAAAAATTGAATAACAAAAAATGGAAAAAGAAGTGTCTTGAAAGGGATTCGAACCCCGGTTATCTGTGTGAAAAACAGAGCACTATTCTACTACGACAACATTCACAACAATCATCGTAACATACATAGTTACGCTATGGTCACAGCATCCTTTACACATGTGCATAACTAATAAAATTTAAATTTAAACTGTAACAGTTACGCTTATGACAAAACAAATGTTCTCTTTAACTTTCAAATGGTACAAAAATGCAAGCAAGGACGCCCGTGCCGTGCGAGGGGAGTGGCTCTTATGCAAAACTTATCGACACTGGGCTAGGCTACAACAATTGTAGTATTCATCGATGTCGAACGTGTGCTTTTTTACAGCCACTACCTTCATTATAGGAACATTAAGAGGGCAAATGGATGTCAAATGGATCTATACTGTCCACCATTTTAAACCCGGACGAAGGCCTACAAAAGTTTAAAGTGAGAGCGATATTTTCTAACTGCATGTCTCTGTCAATAAACAAACAGCGTCGAACTGGGCTGTTCCCAAGAAATTATAACATGATCGCAAGACCGTTTGATAGTCTACTCTATCATAACCCAGTTTGTGTTTAAAGAGTATAGAGTTCTGTTACCACTACCTTTCTCCCCACAGCATAGGGAAATGATAACGGTTAAGTCTTTGCACGTATATGAGTGCATATAAGCAGTAATATGCTGAATATTTGTGCAAAACATAACCGAAAGGCCTCGCTTTAAATTTGATGGATTGTTGCCTGACCGTGCATCATGAAGATTGCTTTCTTTTCGTTTTCACCACTCTGCGACAGGGAGCATATTAGATCAAACAGGTTATAAATATTGTACTTATATCACTGGCAGCCATTTTGCTTCTTCCGCCATTTTGATCGACCTAAATTCCAACAAAAATGTTTTGAAAAATATGCTTGAGTTATTTGGCACAAAATATGGCCAAATATAAAGAGCAACTGTCACAAATATAATTTTTAAGGATTATTTTCCCCTTTCCTATCATATATTGAAATTAACATGAGTGGCCATTTTGGTTGACCCAGATCCTAAAAAGATGTCCAGAAAAATACTTTTTGAATATTTACAAAAGAAAATGGACACAGGTTAGGTTTACCTGTGTCAAAAGTATTTTTAATGATTATTTTTCCTATTATTTTGATATAATGACATAATTATTCAATTGGCAGCCAGTTTGCTGACCTGAATTTCAAAAGAAATATTTTGAAAAATAAACTGGATTATTTGTCATAAAATCTGGCCAGATATCAATGGCAACTGTGTCAAAAGTATTTTTAATGATTATTTTTCATATGATTTTTATACATTATGATCGTCCTTTTGGCGGCCATTTTGTTGTTTCCGCCATCTTGGTTAGTTTGGGGTCCTACATAAAATATCACAAATCATGTTTAGCAATTTGCGTACAATCTGATATAAAGATATTTGGGTATTTCAATCGAAATATATTTTTAATGATTATTTTCTCAGATTTTTTTAAGTTTTTTTATTTTATTATTTTTTTTTTGTTGGAAACTTTTACTGTATTGATTTCACTTATTCGGTGCTTTTCCACCACATTGGAGGAGAAGTTCTCTTGTGCCAAGGATTGTAATGGTCATCCTTTATTTTAGAACATTAATTTACATCATTACAGACTGATGATTTTGGAAATTTCCAACATTTTTGCACAATTTTTAGAAATATTTCATTCAGATTGGCGGCCATTTTGTTTTTCTGCCATCTTGGTTTAGCCTCGATCTTACCAAAGTAGCCTTAAAAATTACTGTTAGAATTGTTGCCATAAAAGATGACAAGATTTTTTGAGTGGATGCCTCAAGTGTATTTTTTTAGAATATTTTCTTTATTTTTATGTGAAAAAGGCTAATAAGAATAATTTATGCAAATTAGGAGGTTCTATGCATAGATATTAAGTGTCTCTTTGGATGAATTTCTTTCTGTTGTCCCAAGGAACACTCATGCTAAGTGGGACATTTGTACCAAAAAATGCAGCATTCACTCCCTTAGCAACTCTACTAATTTAGTGCAATTCTAGCATGTATTTGTTGTACTTTGTTAGGAATTACCTTCATAGCAGGTGTCGAATATGTACTCCTATGTACTCCTCTTTTGACGTACATACTCTAACACCTGCGAACAATGACAGAGATCATCCAATTTCGCTATATTCATGAGCCCAATTTGATTTTACCTCTCGACTGTTGACTGGTTTCATTATATGAATATTCATAACGCACGGAAAGTCTTCTTCTGTAGCGTTCACTTTTACAGAGTAAGTCAATGGGACTAGAATGTGTGAGCTCAAAGCGAACAAAATCACACTCTAAAACCCCATTGACATTTGTCATTCGAAACAGCATGGTAATCAGACTTGCTTTAGTTGTTTTTTCATTGAATATTTATAATTCTGGAATGTTGTGATCGTATATATATGAATGCTTAATAGCGTACAGTTTCTACGCAGTTTGATGAATTCTTGTGAAAGTTCACGGACGTTGGCATTGTGAGTGCAGTCAGTGTGGGTGCAGGAGCAATACAAGTCCGCCGGGCGGGCAATGTAAGGAAGGGCACAAATGCCAAGGTGGCCTTGAAAAGCATGCCATTGTGTAGGGTACCAAGGTCCTTCCCCAAAGATACAGAGGTTTTTCACTGACATCACCGCATTGCACATCTCTCTATTTTGATGGCCAGGCGCCCATTGTATAACAGTTGCAACTAAGATCCTGTGGTCTTTTGCACATGAGCATTGACAGCCAGTATGCCAAACTGTAACATGCTGACATCATGTAGAAGACCTCTATAAAGGTCATAGCCTCTGTAGCCTTTGTTTAATTCCTCCAAGGTACATGTCATTTAAAACGGAATTTATATCTTAATCTCTACCTCCATGCCTGGAAAGTGCTCCACCACTTACCAATACTTAACATAAGATTACGAACTACAGGGTGCCATTGGACCTGAAGCACTTTTTTCTGGTGGTATGCTAATGTCTGCTCTGGTTCTGTGAGAGGTTCAGTCAGTCCCCCATCTGGAATGTACCACACTTTAATTGTAGTGTCCTCAGAACTGCTGGCGATAACATTGTCATCGTGTGGACACCACTGAATGTCTAGAACTGCACTTTTGTGTCCAACGACTTTAGGAGCATTCATGTCAACACGTCCATACTGAAACAGAATAAAAAAAAAAAAAAAAAAAACAATTACAAGAGGGCAATCCATAGAGCTGCATATTTCATCACTACAGTACCTCTATAAGGTAATGTAGCAAGCACACAAATGTGGAACATGCCTGGACACTGAAGCCAACTTGGGGGCCACATAATGTAGGTTAGCTTTCTACTTAAGCCAATTCAGCTGCCCTAGAAATGTGTACCCAGAGTGGAAATAATGTAACACTGAGGCAGTATGTGCATGTTACCATGCCCTACCATGCCTACACTTAGTGCCTCTTCAGGCTCTTATGCCCTAATTTGTGTACTATCATGCATTAGAAAGGTCTACATCACAGTACCTGGCGTAAATGAAATAACACTAATGTAAGACCAATATGAAAGTACTTACAGTATTATTACTTTTGTGTTTTCAGTATGAGTAAATCCCACCATCAGAACACAAACCTAAGTATCCAATGGCTTGTAAACTACTGTACCACGTGACAGCACTCGCGACTCATTTCAAATGTAGTGTGCACTTAATGGAAAGATACATGTTTGACATACAAAGCTCTGAACCTGGACTGCACACTGTTTTATGAATAGGACCTTCATACAGACTAGTGGGACCAGGTTGGAAGCTTCAAAGCAGTGGCCAAAATGCATGACATGCTCATGCATACATGAGAGTTAATAGCTTCCATACATGCTCCCTTTTGTTGTTGTGCAAAAAGGACACATTCAGCTCCCTATACAGAATATCTGTGGACGTATTTTGGTAGATAGAACTTGACATCCCTGTTAAATGTGTGAAGTTTCATGCCAGTTCCATGTTTAAGCCTTGAATTTTAGTAAAAACAAACTATTTTTTCATAACTTGAACTTTGATTCTTACTTTCAGGTGTCTGAGAGAGACAATTTTCCACCCTTAGGCACCTCAAAATCCAAGTGTAGAGAAAAACAGTCCAGCCCATTAGGATTTCATGATACAAATTTTCCCTTAAAAACATGCATTTCCCCTTGCATCACATGACCTTTTTACCTCTGTCACAATGGAAACCACATATTTTAGTTCAAGACATAATCATTCACATATTTTGGTAGTTCAAGACATATTCATTACAAGTTTGTAGTTTTATGTCCATGAGTTTCCTTTTAGAAATACAATTAAAAAGGCGATTTTCACCAATTTTTAATTTTGACCTTTGACCTTAACTTCCAGTAGCGACTGATATACAAGGGTTCCACCCAGGGTACCTTTCCATCAAGTTTGAAGAAAAGAGGCTCAAACCATTTAGCAGATATTGACAAAATTTGACACACACACCCTTACACACGCATACACACACCATTGTGACTGCATTGATTCCTTTGCTTTGGGCAAGGAATCAAAAATGGCTGATCAGGTACAGTAATATACAGCACCAAAGAGAGCAATACAGTGATTGGCTCTACCTTCACTTCAAAGGAAACAAATTTATGCAACTTAAAAATACAGTACATGATTTCAATGAAAAAGTACAGAAAACCATACACTATGGTCTCTTCAGTAGGCTTAAACAAGCTTGACATTTTGGTATTAATTATAGCTACTGTAAGTAGGTCTCTGGCACATGAACTACTGTATGGGCCACCATATGAAAACTACTATAAAAGAAAAAACCTCATAAATATAATATTCATCATGAAACTTGTTTGATTTGAATCAAACGCAAGAAACATGACACACCTAAGTTTACATTAATCTGTAATAAAATAATTTTTGTTAAATTGCATGGTTAACAAATACACTTTCACTCAAGTGTGGCCTTGATGTTCAGCTAGGGATAATACTAGCCTCAGGCACTAGCTTACTATTGATTTGATCCCTACCCCTTATTGTAATATACTCAGGAGAATTAACTGTTAGATGTTATGACAGGCTATTAACAGCTGTGGTAAAATTAAGGTCAACTGTTCAAGGAGCAACTTTCAATCTAAAAGCACTTCCAAGTTTCCTGGCTTTCTTTATTTTCCTTTTTTCTTTTTTTTTTTTTTTTTTTTTGCTGAAACCAGGAAGCACCTTAGTTTTACTACAAACTCTACTTCTTTACAATCAATAATGGTACAAAATATAACAGTGACCTCTATGTGATTTCACAGAGTTTAGGAGTCTCATGACCTGAGCCCTGTTTCATGTTTAAAGGGTTTAATCTGATCGATCTCAAGCTTGATTTCAATAAGAAGATTGCATGGCAAATTGCAGTTATGATTGATACTACTTTTTGGAAAACAGGGGCCAGAAGTGGACTTTCTTCTGCAAAAGCTTATGGTATCCATCACCCTTCATCCCCCCCTTCCTACCCCCTCCCTCCACTTTTACTTAAAGCACTATCTCAGTCAATGAATGCTGCATTTATTTCCATAACATACTGTACTTAATAATGTAAAATGCTGGCAATGATTTTCACCATTAAAGTGCATTATCAAAGCACAATGAGAATGACTTTTAATCTACATATACTAACATATCCTGTTTGCAAGATCAATAACCAAGAATCCTGTATATATACTTTAACCCCTGCATTTTATATGCACATCAAGTACACTTTAAACATAGGTAATATAAAACACTCCATCAAAGAAAAATCCTACTTAATTTACATCATTTTATCTCAGAATAAAGTTATATCTATGATACATACTCTGCATCTTTTTTTTCAATCATTTTTCATCCCTCTTCACCTACTAATATGAAGAGGGGGTTCCTGAAAATGAAAGGTATTGACCAAAGGGCAAGGGTAAATGATCATGTGAAGTAGTAACCTTATATGGTTACATCAAAAGTTGCTGGTCGTCAGTTCTGCCCAAACCAGGAAGTATTCAAAATCTGACTGTCAATTCCTCTGAAATACGACTGTGCGAGTACTGTATAGTTGGATACAAAGTGAAACTGCAATACAACATATCTTACAAATCTACACATTGTATTAGTGTTGCAGTAAGAGCTTATTCTGCAGTCAATTACTGTATGAAGTGTGAAATGACACACTATGATTGGAAGATCTATGCTTTCAATGAATCAGCCTAATAAGGTTACCATTAAATAAGCTTGGTCCGGACTACTGAGGTTGTGACAAATCTTTGATTTTTCATGAAACGTTGCAGCTCTACAAAACAGAAGGCACACGAATTCACACTAGCTTATACTGTATTAAAGACCATGTGATCATTTCACTTGATTTCGTTTCTTTTCACAATAATCATACATGCAAGAACGATTTTCAGGGCATCACAAAAAGTAAAATAGGCTTATGTGGTGAAAAGGGAAGTGAGCTAAAAAAAAACTCATCAGTGACCCATGTTTCTGCCCTTTCTCAGTGACCTGTAGTTAGCTTATTTGATTAAAACTATTCCAATTGTAACCTTTTTGTGTAACTTCTGCTTGGCAGATATTACCTTTACATCTCTTTAGAAAACCCACCCATCTTCTTCAAAAGTTGCAAATTTTGTCAAAACTTCTCATTCATGGGACAAAGACCCAAAAATGTTAAAATGGAGAGGAAAATACAAATGTCACAACAGACTTTAGTACAGTAAAATCAACTACTGGACAGTTAAAGTTTCTAAAAGAAATGCAACATTTGTTCCTACTAAAAAGACTCCATGGTCTCATAACGGCTTGTCAATTTAAAAAGTGTAGAGTGTTTGGGGCAGGAGTTTTATCTGCATGCATTTCCACCAATCTATGGAAGGGTCTTGAATTATAGAACCAAAGGAAAAAAAATGTAGGAGTGGGGACTGAACAATCAAAATTTTAGGGGACTCCTAAAAGCCCCTCCTCCCCATAGCTACAATAATGGGTCGTTCCAAAGTGACCAAAGACTTGAGTAGATGCATGGCAATGTTCAGGAATTTTTATATATCCTTTAAAGGGAAACATTGCATTTGTCAGACTTTTTACTGAATCTATCCTGTTTTACATACAATCAGGTCCCTTTCGATGGAAGAGAGCTAACTGAGAAAAAAATTCCAGTCGGTGAGCATTGATTAAGAAGTAATTAACCTTTCTGTAACAATTGAAAAATTTGTTCACCCAAACCATTATGCATGCAAAACCACACCTTCGTCATCCCCAATTTGAAATCCACCAATCAAATCAATTCATCACATATGTCAGACAATAACAAACGCCTTCTACAGCACATGTAAAATACGAACGAACTACTGAGAACCGTTACTACACTGCCTGTATTGAACTACATTTAGTACACTGCAGGGGTGCACTATACAAAGTTATGGTTACTGCAATTCGAACTGTAGCCCTTGGGCCTTAGCAGGTGGCTTCGCTTTTGAATCAGCAAGATGTGAAAGACATTGTTGGTGCTTCAGGAACTGCTACAATCGGTTTATCCCCTATTAGGAAACGAAAATTTTACGAACCTGTGATGCCACTCGTCAAAAGATTATGTTCAAGTAGTATTCCTCAAATACAGACAACATAATACCGTTATGCACACAGTGTAAGACCTCGGATATAGTGCTTCCATGGTGAGACATGAACAGAATGGTGAATAGGGGGAGATACGGTACTGAATCTCCCTAGGTGGGCTGTAATATTCCACAATGCAGTACAGACGGGTATGGAAACTGTGGTGGTAGTTTGTTGTGAGTATGAAGGGCAGGCATACAGGGCCGTGCTTTGGGTATAAAGCGAGACCAACACGCATTGCGTAATGAGTGTAAATATGACCTGACGTAGGTAAATGAATATGCAGCAATACGAACGTTGCATGTGGGCGAGGCTTATCGTTCGATAATGAGCTGGTTCAATGAGGAAATTATGGCTTCTTTTTGTCCATATTTCGTGAGATTTGTGTTGATATGCTGCAAGTTATTTGTGATTAATGTTTGGAAAGGGGAATAGACCACAGTGGAATTACATTGGTGTCACTTTATGATATTTTTTCAAATGCAATATTGTCCTTAAAGTGACCTATTCTGGAGGCCTGCTCTGTAGTATGTGGCAGTGCAGAGGTGACAACTTAACTTGCAGCATGAAAATGCTACCTCGGTAGTACTTCCACACTTGCAGGACTGCTCTAATTTATATGTACAGTAACACCTAGGAAACATGAATAAAAGGGGTTGGGCATATTGCCCACAAAAATGAAAACTTGAACCAGTAATACCAATACATGAATTTGAAGTGTGATTAAAGACAAACAGTCATCACCCTTAAGTGTATTTCTAGTGTAGGGACATCAAATTTCTCAGTTGATGACTGCCTTTTGAATTTCATCAAAGTTTGAAAATTCAAAAGATGAAGAAGACTAGCTCACATTCCACATGCAGAGAATTTGGATTATACATTATAACCTTGTATTCTCACTAGGACATGGCTGAAAGCAATTAAGTAGGTTGTGTCTGCACAAGGAAGACCTTTATACAGTTGTGGGAGGAGCTATAAGTTGCTTTGTTAGGAGAACTGAAACTGTCTGGGATGATGAGGCTTGCCCTTTAAGCTTTAAAGATCTACCAACCTACCAATTAGCTGTTTTAAACAAATATTACTGGAAGCTACTGTACAGACCTTGAGGCTGCAATCCTAGGAATCACTAATGACCTTGGCAACTTCTTATGACATACTGCCCACATTAATTTGTCATCAGAAAACCTGGTGCAGAGGTAAATATTGAGAACCCTCTACCTGTAAGAGGTCACCACTCATGACTTTTGCTGCAGTAATATTCTCCAACAGTGTCTTCTAGCTTACATTTCAGTGAGCCTTCATTGATCATTTTGCAACATGCACTGTGCTGAATTATCTTACAGGTGAAGAACAGCAATATATTTATGACATCTTGAAAACATTTTTCCATAGGAAACTTTCAAACTACTATAAGTTTGATTTATACTATACATGTAAGTACCCAAGGAGAAAGTATATACAGTACCAGACATACTGTATAAACATGAAAATATTAATCTCCATTACTACATATATACATACAGATATCTTTACATGCTCAGAGATAAAATCCAGGTGGAAATGAAAGTTTAGGAAACTTGATCATGATGTCTGATAGTAACAAATACTACAATTCAGTCATTAAATGTTTGGTAGCGTATGTATATATATATATGCTTGATGCGGATATGGAAAGGCCAACTATTTGATCAAATCACATGATATCATATCAATGAATACTATAACAGTATGTGCCTTACAGTCAAACACAAACCAATTCAGCCACCAATAAACTGTTGTCAGGAAACACCCATTTCCTTATCACCTACTTTACATAATCTTTAAATTTCAGACTATAGTTCAATTTGGCTCAGCACTTTGTTTTCCTGTGTACAGTAAATATTACTGTAAGTACAGTGTAACAGTTCCATAAGCTAGACACAATCTTCCTCAATAAGAGCTAATATATTAATTACCATTGTCCCAAAGAGTGATCTGGTTTTAAGGGTACTATTCTAGTACTAGTTACTTTACAGACGTGTGCATGATAATGCTCATCCAGTTAGCAAAGATAAACAACGATTCAAAACAACTTCAGTATTCAGAGTCTACTGTATGCCCACCTGCTGAAAACATTACACAGGATGTATGGACAACTATACATTAGTTTGGCCAACTTTAACTCTTACTGCTAAAATACTATAGGTATCTTGATTAGGGAATGTATAGGAATTCAATTATCACACTAATTAAAGTAACACTAATTAACACCTTGAGGTATTAAATTTTTGCAGTGTACAATGCGACCTGATATGTCATCCCTTTCATACAGTTTGTTATTAACTGACAAAACCTTGACCTTTTTCCTCCATTTGGACCATGCCTTTGCCCATCTACTTCATGTCACAGCATCAGTAGGACAGAAACTGATAACAGGTACTACAGTATGTACATAGCAAATCACAACCTTAAAGGGAAAATGCAGTCACCCCAATCAGAGCTAGTATGCCCCATCGTTCTACGTAGTTCATGAATGGCCTATTTTGATCATGTGACAATATTTTTGCTAGTGAATTGCAAAGTTCAGGAGAATTGCTCCTTGCTTTACCTACTGTATTGTTTGAAACATTAAGTTCAAAATGTCTTCAGAGGTGCCTGTAATACAATAAGAGGAGATTTGCAAGAGTTTGCTGATTTTTCAAAGCAAATTTTGGGGTGACTGCCTACTGCCTTTAAGTGGTCAAGGACCAAATTTTTAAGTGATATTGAAAAGCACCTTTATACAAGGGGAAGGGGTGCCTCCTTAGCCTTAAAAAACAGTTCTGTATTATGAAATTCTGACAACTGTTCTACTTAAAAATAATGAAATGATAATCATAATAATACAGATTTGTATAGCACCATACCAGGAACTGCTCAAAATGCTTCACAGAGAAATCAAATGTCCAGACGTAAAATTTGATCTTACAGCAAACGATCTCTTAAAGGATGATAAATTCTTACAAGTCCTGAGATACAGTAATCATATACTATAGCTCATTTCATAGATTAATGGCAGAATATGTGAAGCTTTCAAAAGCATACACCGCTTAATACAGTAGATTGCAGTATACTCTACATGCAGGGACATATGAGAATGCGGCTGAAATGACAGGGGTTTCACACTAAACTGGTCGTCTAGGAGACTGAAAGACTGCTAGACAGAAATTTAAGGGAAAATGCAGGCTTCCAATTTGAATTAGTTTACCCTGTCATCCTATTCAGGAATGGCTCCTATCAATCATGTGACAACGTTTTTGTTACTTACAGTATTTGCTAAATTCATGCAAAATAACTCCTTGGTTTTCTTTCAGTATTCAATGCTTTTATATAGAAACATGATGAAAGACACTTATGAGGGATATCACAGGAGATCTTTAAGATGAAGTAGCAGACTTTTAAAAATAAATTTGCAGTTACTGCTTTCCCCCTTTAAATTAGTTGTGCTCTCTTCGTGTTAGACTGAACATGAATAAGGGTTCACCAGATAAAAAAACCTGTACTTAAAAACCAATTTGGTGTTCATTTGTGTATAAAACTGGTCTCAACGCAGGGTATGTGAAGTCAGAGATGCTTGAGAACAATTAGCTTTGATTTTTGGTCGCTTTTTTATCACACAGTGAATACTTTTTTCTACCTTTTATATCCTCATTTCCATGGCAGTAACTCATTCTGTTTGTAACATGCACAAATATACAGTTCCAATAAAGCAACCTTCATTATTTTGGTCTCATGGGTTGTCACCAACATACTGTACTGTCACTGGTGGACACAAAATGTGCTTGGAAGTAAAACTAGAGAAAAAAACTGGAATTTTAATAGTAAGCCAGTGCAAACCCTCCAGAAGGGATACAGTATAATAAAAATACCAATAAGAGCAGTGATATTTTGAATCTTTTGAAGTTTTTTAATCTGGTCACCAGCACGTAAAATCAAAGAGTAAATCTAAATAATTCAATTCAGAAAGGCATGAACTAGAACCTCACTTTAATACTTCATCAAACCAATATTAGTTCCATAGAGACAGACAATAATCATCCCAAGTACATTTTGGTTAGTAACCAAATTCAGTGTGTAATTTTAACGGTCGTCCGAGACGACCTGAATTTTCGACGGACAACCAAATGTTGCAAAAACCTGTGCTC